>RXID01015661.1:0-138455 GCA_005019695.1 Trichopus zeylanicus subsp. travancoricus | reverse complement strand
AAACCCTAAACCCTAAACCCTAAACCCTGAAAAAACCCTAAACCCTAAACCCTAAACCCTAAACCCTGAAAAAACCCTAAACCCTAAACCCTAAACCCTAAACCCTGAAAAAACCCTAAACCCTAAACCCTAAACCCTAAACCCTAAACCCTAAACCCTAAACCCTAAACCCTAAACCCTAAAAAACCCTAAACCCTAAACCCTAAACCCTAAACCCTAAACCCTAAACCCTAAACCCTAAACCCTAAAAACCCTAAACCCTAAACCCTAAACCCTAAACCCTAAACCCTAAACCCTAAACCCTAAACCCTAAACCCTAAACCCTAAACCCTAAACCCTAAACCCTAAACCCTAAACCTAAACCCTAAACCCTAAACCCTAAACCCTAAACCCTAAACCCTAAAACCCTAAACCCTAAACCCCAAAACCCTAAAACCCTAAACCCAAAACCCTAAACCCTAAACCCTAAACCCTAAACCCTAAACCCTAAACCCTAAACCCTAAACCCTAAACCCTAAACCCTATAAACCCTAAACCCTAAACCCTAAACCCTAAACCCTAAACCCTAAACCCTAAACCCTAAACCCTAAACCCTAAACCCTAAACCCTAAACCCTAAACCCTAAACCCTAAACCCTAACCCCAAACCCTAAACCCTAAACCCTAAACCCTAAACCCTAAACCCTAAACCCTAAACCCTAAACCCTAAACCCTAAACCCTAAACCCTAAACCCCAAAACCCTAAACCCTAAACCCTAAACCCCAAACCCCAAACCCAAAACCCTAAAACCTAAACCCCAAACCCTGAAAAAGCCCCAAAACCCTAAACCCTAAAACCCTGAAAAAACCCTAAACCCTAAAAAAACCCTAAACCCTAAACCCTAATCCCTAAACCCATACCCCCAAAACCCTAAACCCCTATATCCTAAGCCCTAAACCCTAGGAAACCCTAAATCCTAAACTCCAAAACCCCAAACCCTAAAAGAACCCCAAACCCTAACCATGTATAAAGCAGATTTTCAAAATTCTGGTATGCAAAAAAAAATAATTCTTTAAGAAAACTATCACTCATCCTCATTATTTTATTCGCTTTATTACATCTTAAATACTAGATATACATATCTAAAACATAATTCTGTTGCTGCTGTCGTAAAATCCTTTACAACAAAAAACACATCAAGGCAGAACTTGATTATCTGTCAAGCAAAAATGTGTTAAAAAAAACTGATTCAACTAATAACTGAACTGCAAACTATATATTTAAGTAGAACACTTAGCATGTCAGAGTGTTATGCATATGGAAATAGTTATAAAACAATGGTTTGATCAGTGATGATAGGTACTCTCATATTATTGCTACTGAGATCATAAATGCCTACAATAATCCTAAAAAAAATGCCCAATTTCCACAGACTTGTTTACATGCTGGAACAGACCCAGCAAGCCAATTGACAATCGGGGGCCTATGAATTCATAATTTAACGAAAGAAAAGCACTCCCTATTTCTTTACACGTTGTGGTTGAGTCGATTTGTTGTTGTCTCAACTGCAACCAATAATGTAGCAAGTATATCATTGCCATTTTGAGAAGCTTCTAGATTTTCATTGTCACTGTTTTCATGTCTAAAGTAGGTTTTCAGAATTCAGACAAATGAAAAAAATAATCCTTGAAGGAAAGATCACTCATCCTTACCCTTTTATTAGTTTTATTACCTCTTAAATACTAAATATAAATATATAAAGCATAATTTTGTTACTGCAGTCGTAAAGTCCTTTGCAGGAAAAAACACATTAGGGCAAAACTGCATTATATGTCAAACAAAATTGTGTTAGAAAGAGGTTTAAAGAAAACTGATACAAGTGATAGCTAAAGTGCAAACTATATATACAAGAAGAATACTTAGGATGTCAGAGTGTTATGTATATGACAACAGTTATAAAATTATGGTTTGATCAGTGATGGTAGGTACTCTCTCATATTATTGCTACTGAGATCATAAGAACTTACAATAATCCTAATTCTCTGTCGCTTAAATAGAGAAAAGTCCTAATCCTACTTGAGTTCTACCCATATTGGACTCCAAACCCAATTACAAAAGAACTCGGTTTTCTACTTGGGCTTTTGAACTGCATAGGTTGTGATGAATTAGGGGCTTCAAGTATTTGGATGGTACAGTGGTACAACTACACTAAGTTTTGAACCTACAAGGGATTTTTGAGCCCTAATTTTCTTCAACAGAAACAAGTTGAGTAATGCCACCAGCATCCACAACCATAAGGCCTTTTGAGAAATTCTAGGCAACTACTGATATATGATATCTTCCAGAGAGTCTAGCATGGAATGCACAAAAAAACACAACACCAATGGAAAGTTTGATGGTAACAACTAGACACAAAGCTCAATTCCAAAAGAGCGACTCAAAAGTCGAAATCCGAATTAGGTTCTAACTTGCATGGGATGTGATTAAGCATATTTGCATATTGTAGCCTCTAATTTTACAAATGTTTTGATCCTCATTATATTCTTTGAGCATTTGGGTTTTCTACCAAAGTCTAGGTAAGATTTGCTCAGAAACATGTCAAATGAAATCAAATGAAAGCAAATCACGTGTGGAAATGACTTCAAGTGAAGGTCAAAATATAAATTTAGCAACCAATTTTGGTGAAAATTCTAAGAAGTGCCGAAGAAATTCTCAACAAGCACCATATGGTTCTGTTACGAGATATGAAATGACTTGTGAGGTAGTTTCCAGAATTTAGTTGGAAGAAGGCCTAAGCCTAAGCCTATATGCTGCCTCAAATTAGTCATTTTGTAGCATTAGCTGAAGTTCACCTGAAATCGCATTCATCAACATATGAAAGTACCTGTACACAGTACAGGATACATGTTTAGTGTCAGAAACTACCCATCAAGTACTCACATGAAAAGTGCACTACTCTTTTCATGATGCAAGAAGAATCAAATGCAGTCACTATGAATGATGGACTGAATTTCTATGACCAGAAGCCAAAAAATGTGCATTTGCAATCAAAATGAAATGACACAATATGACAGACAAGCATTTCAGAAAGCTGGGAAAATATTCAAGTGCCAATGCACGTGAAGAAGCAACAAACTCTTTTGCAACCTTACATCTATATCAGACTTGATTTGGTGATGTCTGATACTTCATAGCACCCCCACCAGCTATATCTTCAGGTTAACGTGAACTTGTACATTTTATCCACTGCATATCTAGAAGTTGTAACCATGCTTTTTCAAGACTCAGTCTTGGATTCCCACTTAAAATTAAAACTGTCATATAAGAAGCCACATTCAAAATAGTTCTTTACCACAAAATCTCATCTGAAGAAGAGCGAAGAGTTGAATGCGTGATGAACCAAATCGGTTCTAAGAGGATTCTGAATGCTACTTTGGCAAATGGTAATACTAGATTCACCTAGCTAAACCTCAACCCTATATTGTTGATAGCTTTGGATGTTTAGAAAAGTTCCTATTAACTTCTGTAGTTCAACGGAAGCTCAAAAAAAGGGGTGTTAATCAGCTGAGCTTGTGTTGAACCACCTGCAGCCTCAACAAGGTCCCCAGTATCACTATCCAAGAAGGACCCAGTCCAGACAAGTTTTTCACTGCAGTGCAAACACCAGGCTTCAAACCCACAAAGAACAAGATAATATGCATGGCTCCTGGCCCATTTGTGTTTTCCAATTTAGACAAAGCTTTACATGAAAGCAAGAAACAATTGTCACTTCCGACTTCACATAAACAATATAAAAAGCCACGGATTCTCTATGCTGCTTGATATGCATGGTCAACAGCAGCAAGAAATGCACCCTGTTAGATGCAATAAAACAGTGGAAAATTATTGTCAATGTAACATTCTTGTACAGTTTCTCCGGCGAGTTTGAATTAATATAAGAGAGAGCAAACAAGAATCTGTAGTTATAAAATGCTCCTTGTAACAAGGCTACTAAATGTAGAATTGCCACTTTTGTTCAAACCCAACCTGAAACACAACTCTAGGTATATAAACTGGACTAAGCCCCAGCTAAGGCCTGGCTCAATAGGCCATGGGTTAGCCTAACCCAATTAAACATTACAGGTAAACATTGCCTTGCAAAACTAAGTTTGGTTTTATTGAGGGAAAAATGAACACTAAAAAATTTGAAAATCTTACTATGAGCAAATATTATTTTGCTGAGAACTTGCCTGAGATTTTCTTGCAAAGCTCCACAGTAAGAAATCCCAGTTGAGTAAATAATTCTCTGGAAAGAGACTGGAAAACAAGGAGGGCAACATCACAATATGTCAAATCAGAATTCTCCTGAACCAAGCAAACTCCAGCATGCTGCTTCTGTAATTTGACAAGAGGTAACTTTACTCGATTGGTCACCAATGGTTGTGTGTGAAATAAAACAAGCAACCCCAACCCCCAAATAAACTGAAACTCCTCAAGCTTAAGTTCGACCATGCTATACCCTGACAAGAACATCTCCTTGGGCACAACTTTGGAAAATTCCTCCACTTCAGGAACTGAATCAACTATAGTTGCCTCTAGCATCAGAGGCCAAGCTTCATCTAGACAACTTTTCACCTTTGATAAAACCAGAATAGATTGAATGCCATCTAGAAACGGTTTGTACTGTAAATCAAGAGAAAACATTCATAAGAAGACAAGAACAGAAGTTACTTATGTAGCTAAAGATAGATAACCTGCTTTAAAAGTTGAATGTGAACCAAAGCAAAGGTAGATGTAATCTGAAGGAGTCTTATTGTTCAACATAAAAATTAATGAGGGTAATAATAATGCAAAACCACAGAAAAAAATCAAAGAAGACTCGGCAATTAATAGATCAATCCTTCATTTGAAATGATACATACCTTACATGTAACCCATTCAGCAAAAGACAGATAATAAAAGTCTTTGATCTCATTGAGCAGGCTTGAAATCAAAGAAAATAGGCGATTGAGAGCAATTCAATCTCCACTAACTATGCTGCTTGTTAAAATCTGCAATGTTCAAGGCAGAACAATCTGTGGTCTTTAAATCAGGAGAGAAAGAAAACAGAGATTGATGTGTGAAGTCTTCCAGACCTTTGTAGTCAACAGGAGGCCAGCCTCTGAGAGAAGAGGACCAGAAGATGTGCTGATGTAGATCAAACAGTAGAAACTAGTTGAGCCTACATTCAGGTAATGGTAAACAATAATTAAAGATGATCACAAAGTTCTTTCTCTAATTTGCTAACTTGGAAGCCTTGGTTGAGATGAACTTAAGGAAACATGAGTCACTTAACAAAGTGTTTCAATTCAAAGGATTCAACTTTAATCTGGTTGCAAAACTTTCCGTCAAAATTTCCTCCAAAAAAACATTCATCAAAATCTGAACTTTTATCAATCATATTCACTATTGCCAATTATGGAAACAATTACATTTAAGATTAAAACAGATTCCAACTTTGAGGTGGAAGCAGTAAACTAGATTAAATTAGCAACTATGACATTACATATTGTTTTTTCACTAATATCCCTACTGACATATGTCATACTAACAAATAATTCATGGTATCAACTTGGTCAGATGTAACCTGCTAAAATAAAAATATGTTAACAAACAACCTTTTCATTAACATTTACTTAAGAGGAATATTTCTTCTAGATGAAACAAACAACCTTTTCATTAACATTTACTTAAGAGGAATATTTCTTCTAGATGCTGTAGTTTAGTATCAGAGGCATTTGGCCAGAGGGAAATCATTAATTTGCTCTAATTCATTTCAAACCCTTTTAAACAGGATGTTAGAATCACTATATGTGGGTTAATTAAAGGCAAATCATCACTAGTTAGGATAATAAGTCTAAATCACTACTTGTGTAGCAACAGGAGGCTGAAGTGAGGGCATTTTGGTAATTGAAACTGTTACTGGTAGTTTTAACCATGAGTAGATGTATTATTAACTGCAACAGGAGTCAATGATGTCCAGCCATGGGGTATGTGTTAATAAAATTGAAAAACCAGGGATTATATGTAAATATGTTGGAAATCAGTGGTCATTTGTGCATAAGAAAATTTGAGGGGGCTATTTGTAAAAATCCTTTAAATTTTTTGGTAAAAAATTGATCCTTGCTTCAGCTTCAACCTTTGGGACAACTTCTTTGTTTATTTTCTTTCTCAGACAATTTTTTTTTATTTGTACTTGGGGCTTTGGCATGCCACTACATATACTTCTAGGTGAACATACCAAACTTGCTTAGGTCATTCAATTAACATAAGTACCCATTTTCAAAGGAGAACCTTAAATCGTCATGAGAATTTCAATTAACATTTTTCTGAAAATGAAACTATCATCTGTTTCAAGCTCTCTCTCTCTCTCTCTAACACAGTCATCATATATAGTCTTTTAACTTTTCATTTTTTATTTAATATACTCGAAAAAATCTCAGTTTCCTCCTATTCTCTAATAATTTAGTAGTGTTTCCAATCAGCATGGAAGAATCAGTGATTAAAGCATAAATTTTAATAATAAAGGTAACGAATGTTATAAAAATTAAGCAGAAATATCACAACATTAACCTGATACTGCTCTAACAGAAGGTGTTCTGCAAGGTCTGGGTCTGGAATCTTCTCAAACTAGGGAAAGAAAAACCAAAACAGGATTGTTAGTTAGAATAAGTTTCTATTATATCTCAGAAGACCCAATAAAAAAAAAGCGCCTTTCAATTTACTACCACATGCTTGGTCATTTGCATCCAATAAAGAAGATTGAATATGTGTATTTCATCAAGAGCAGATCGAAGGCATGCAGATGAAGTGGATGGGCCTCGAACTTTGCCCACTTTGAGCACAAACTAAACCAGTAATAAAAGAAAGAAAAGTTTTGGTTACCCTCTAGATCAAGAATATATGCCAAATTCTTGACAAAGAAAGTAACTCATCTTAGCTATTTACCAAGCAGTGCCTTCACAGACTTGCAAGCCCTGTAGTAGGTTAATGCCTCTTAACACCATATTGACGACACAACACTAACCTAATTTTGGAACAAAAACTAACTGCTGTAAAAACTTAACCAGTAACAGAAGAAAGAAAACATTTGGTTACACTCTGGATCATGAATATAAGCCAAAGTCTTGACAAAGAAAGTGACTCATTTGCTAATGAGTGCCTTGACAAACTTGTGAAACCCGTAATAGATTGATGCATTTTAACACCATACTGACTACACAAGACTAACTTCAGTTTGGAACAAAAAGTGACTATTATAAAAAAGTAGCTAAATGTTGTTATGGCTTACATTACAAAATTCTGACTACACAAGACTAACTTCAGTTTGGAACAAAAAGTGACTATTATAAAAAAGTAGCTAAATGATGTTATGGCTTACATTACAAAATTCTGACAACTCTAATAACTCAATATGAAATGCAGAACAACTTGAACTCTACTTAAAGAATAAGCTCTAACAGTTTGATAGAAAGCCCATACATGTTTCCCCATTGCAAGACACAAAGACAATCAAATTTCGATCATTATAATTCCTTGCACTGTCAGAAATATATCAAGCAAGCTTGCAGGTACTAGTAGAATGAGAATACCTAGAACAAGAAAAAGCTTAGAACAATATCATCTCAAGACAGCAGCAAGAAAATATACTGATGGGCTACAAAGCAAAAATGATATGTGATAGAATGGCAAGAAATGCAACAAGAACTTGGCAAGTTCCCGGGAATGAGAATGCTTGTATAAGAAAATTGTTTTATTGTGCTCAACCAAACTCAGACAGCATCAACAGAAAGGGTGCATGGATCAGCATCCCGACTGCAAGTGGGCTTAATTGACCTCATACAGTAGAATAAGGACACAACTCATCCATTTTGAATTCAACAGTTTTGTGTTGAACTATCAATAATATACATCATGATTGTTCTTTTTCTGGATCAACAAATTTAACTGATTCCAAAATAGGCTCTCTAAACAACAATAGCTTAACACAATGTTACAAAATGTTTCCTAATTGTTTGAACTACTGATGCAGGAATTACTAAAACTGTCATGGTCATTTTAAACAGGATAATAATATTAATTTTCCTAAAAATGAGAATCCATGAGATAAAGCAGAAAACAAAGAAATTATATTTAAGGAACTATATGGAACAATTGTTATCAAGGTTTTAAAAAGTGGTATGCAGATTTAGGCGATTTTCAATTATATATAAAATTAAAAAATGTAAAAAAAATAAAAATACACAAAAAGTTTAAATTTGCTTATGCTTTGAGAATTCAGAACTCATTCCAAATTCTGAATTTTTCAGAGTACATTACGAATTTTGGGAATATAGAACTTGATGTCAAGGAACATGATTGACCCAAACCCAAAGGTCAAGCCCGATTATAAAATGGCCTAGGCCGAAATCGAAATCCATAGACATCAACAGTTTGTCTCTCATATCTCAACCAGACGAGGTCAAAAGAGAAGAGCTACAGCCCAATACCTCGGCCAAGCAAGGCTTAAAAGGACTGAACTATGGCATCTCGGCACCTCCTATGCTCCCTCAACCTACTGGCCACTAGTGTCCGTAACATTCTAGAGGATAAACTCCTGTGTTAGCAACCACCTTATGCTTCACCTTTGGCTACCCGACAAACTCCATCGGATCACATTAAAAAACACCTAATAAGTTCTCAAAATTTTTCCTAATTCTATATGTTTAATCCTTTTATAGAATGTTGAATTATTTGACATGTGAAAGATTGCTTCATTGTTACAAAATAGTATTTAATTCCTTAATTTGAACCCTCAATTTTATTAACAGGCTTCTCAATCACAATAATTCACATGTTGACACTGTAATTGTTTTATATTCAACTTCAACACTTAATTTGGCTAATTATATTCTACCTTTTTGTTCTTTCATATAATTAAATTTCCTCCAAACTATATGCAAATTTTTGTGGTTAACTTTCTATTATTTGGTGAATCAGCCTAATCAACATTTGAATATGTTGTAAGTTTTAATATTTCACTATTCTTATATTGTAACTTTAAGTCAACTCTCATTTGGTATATCTCAAAATTTGGTAAATTACTTTTATAAGATATTTACTTGGATTTTACATAAACTAACTGACTAGACTCACAACTTGACTTATATTTGGTCTAGTAATGGTTAAATAAATCAACTTTCCCACCAATCTTCAATACATTTTAGGATCTTTATGTAATTCTCATTGTCTTGCTAATAACATGGTGTTGCTACTCATTGGTACCCTAGTTGTCTTGCTCCCCAAGATTCTTGTTTCTTTTAGCATGTCCAATATATACTTTCTCTATATCATTACAAGCCAATGTTTTGAATATCACTTAGATTTTTAGAAAGTAGTGTAGGTTTCTCAAATCTTTGATTTCAAACTTGTCTTCATGAATTTATGAAGTATTTGTATCCAAGTTGTATTGCCTTCAATAATAATTATATCATTTATATATATAAAGAGTAATAATATCTATTCACTTTTTTTGTAAATAAAGAATAGTCAGTTTGGCTTCCTTGAAGCCCATATTCACTTGTGGTTGTACTAAACTCCTAAAATCAGGTTTTTAGAAATTGTTTTAATTCATAACGTATTTTTCATAATTTGTATACATGCCCTTTTGTACTTACATTGAATTCTTTTGTTAATTGTAAGGGAGATAATTACTCTAATTATATCATCTTGGCTACGGATGAAAAAATTTCAAATGAGTTTGAATATAACATTTTGCAATTAGTCTTGTCTTGTATTTCTGAATGGATCTATCTATCTTGTATCTTAATGTATATACATCCTACAAAGCAGTTATCTTTTGGTCTTGAAATCATCTCTCATATACCATTCTTTTGAAGAGCTTCCACCTTACTTCATGGTTTCTCTCTATATTTTGTCTATTAGAGTTTTTTGTGTTAACTTTGGTACTTTTGTGGTTGATAACTTATGCCTAAGTCAAATTGTTGTATGAGACATATTTTGAGATAGAATATTAGGTACATATTTTTTCCTTTTTATCAAAGTTATAGACCAGCCATTATCATCTTCTATCGATTATTCTACAATCAAATTTGTTTCTAATTGTGGATCATCTCTAATGCTAGACCACTACAGGAATATCAAAATATAAGAGTTATGTTGGTGGTCTCTTTTTCTTTTTCTTAGTATACACAAATGTCTTCTTTTTCTGACTTGACTCGGTGACATATCAAAGGCACATAGGTAAAAACACATCCTCTATTTCATCTAAGATTGTCAACAATTATTATTATTCTCCAATTCTTCTAAATAATACGCTAACTTTCATAAAATATAACATTAGTTGTTATATATGTTATATGAATTTTAGAATTATAACATTTGAAACCCTTCTTTATTTTGAAATATCTTAAGAATATACGTTTTATTGATCTTAGTTATAATTTATCTCTAATGGAGTCATAGTTATGAGCAAAACAAACACAGCCAAATACTTTTAAAAGCAAATGAAAAATTTTATTAGAACATAAGACACTGAAGGGATTTTAATTGTTCAATAATGGTGTAAATGTACTATTGATAAGAAATAATGTGATGAGAATAACATCATCCTAGTGGATTGTCGAGATATTTTTTCAAACATTAATACTCTTATTACCTCTAACAAATGTTGAATTTTATAAAAATATTTCTCCTCTATTATCATATTTGTGGGATTTTAAAATTCTTAAATTTTTAGATTTTGAAAACTACAAAATTCAATATTTATTATACAAAAGCTTGAATTTTTGGGACTTTCAAATTCTGAAAACTATAGGATTTACTGATTTTCTAAAATTGGTTGGATTTCAAAATTCTGAAGTTTAAAATTCAACATTACGTACAAAATTTTATAGTTAAAACAAAATACAAATTTTAAATTTTAAAATTTACAAATCTAACAGAACAAACAAAAAGTTTCAAAATGTGAAGTTACATGACTTATGAAACAAATATATTATCAAAACTTCCCAATCTAAGATTTTGAAGTTCTATGAAATAACATACCCTTAATGTCTTAATGGTTATTTAAAATTGATTTTGTATTCTTTTATGAAATACCTTAAAAGCTTCGCATACATTGGATTTTTTTATTTAGAAAATAAACTCGTGTTATTCTCGAATGATCATCAATAACGATAACAAGGTACTTATAATAATTTATTAAGTTGGTTCCCATTGTCCATATATCATTATGAACGATGTGAAAAGGATAAGAGCTGATTTTATTAATTCTAAAAACAGAAACAGTTCAGTGATATTTTACAAACTGACATAACCAACAATGTTTCTTTATAAATAAGTCTAACTTAGAAAATATAATTTCGAGTACATGTGCAAATGGGTGACATAATCTGCAGTGTCATTTGAACATGTCCATAAATACAGAAGTAAATTAAATATTGTACTCATATGTTAACATCATAGACATTATCTAAAAATATTTTAACATTCACTAAAAGTCTGACTGTTCAAATAGGTGCCCATGCAAGTTACTGTCTTCAGGTATATATATTGTCATTATTTTACATCCACAAGCTTTTTACCTAATAACATACATAAATTACGTTAGCATGTAATGACTAATGGCAAATATCCTTGGGAGATCATGTAAGTCATACAAATTAATTCTCAATGCAATCAACAAAAAACTAAGTGACCAATTTAAAACACCTTAAAGTAGTTAAAACTTAGATATTCACAGGGGTATCATAACTAGTCACAACTATATGACAATAAAGACAAGATCTCGGATAGAAACATGAGAAGAATTACAGGAAAAATTATAGACAATACAAGTCCAACTAATGGTCATCAAAATCATATAGGATTAAACAATACATATAATGAAGTTCAAAAACAAAAAAAATTGAAAAGAATGACTAGAAATTCAAAGAGAAATATAAAAGAAGTGAAAATTATCACATCTAGAGGAAAGAGTATAGTTATCGCATACATGCAATGAAGCATGAGATAATGCTGCAACTATAATGTCATTCAGAATTTCCTTAAATTCCAATGGAATCTGCATAGAGACACATAGAAGAGTGTCATTAAAAATATTATGTTAATTCTAGAAGCACAGAAAAGTTTGTTCATAAATCTCTATAAAGAAGAAAAATATATATGTTTCAATTACAGCAACTTTCACCTTATTCGTACCGCAGACCATTGCAAGTGCATTCAGCAACATTCACAATTGAATCTCACACTTATAAGAAGTTAAAGAAACTGAAACATGTAATCTGGGAAAGTCAAACCCAGTGAGCTACCACGCATGCATCAATGTCCCTGATGTTGAAGTGTTAGTGTTTATTTTTGTCTTATTCCTGTCAGCATTCAGCCCCTATCAATTTCTATTTGGACCAAACTCTACCATAAGTATTACTATTAGTTTATGTATTAACATCCTACCCCTCATACTGCATTTTCTAAAACCTCTATACAAAAAAGAAAGATCAATGGAAGGCATAAAGATGGGGGCTTGTACATTCTACATCCTGGTAGAATTAGGTCATATATCCTATTTTCAAGATCATTTCATTGTATTTGAATCCTTTTGCCCAGGAACACCTCAACAAAATGGAATATCTAAAACAAAACAAGGAGATGCTAACACATTACTATTTGGAAGGAATATGCCTTATACTTATTTGGTTGATATTGTTAGGACAGCTTGTTACCTCATCAATGGAATAAAAAAACCTTTATTAGGACAGAAAAAGCCCATTCCAAATCCTATATCCTTATGACGCTCCATTTTATTTAACACCTAGAGTATGATAGGCTACCTGACTCATGATCATCTTTTTCTTAGACCCAATCCAAATGGGGCCACAATGCTCAACAAATCAACCTCCATATCAATTATCATAAATGTCAAGTTGTATTGATATTTGATCATTAAAAGAATTACTTAACACACTATAACCAAAATTTGTGATTCATTTCATGCCAATTGGGAGGTTATATTGATAAAACAGTTCACGGAACTTTCATATATGAAGTGCATCAAGTTTCTAGATACAAGTGATCTATCAAGTTTACCAATGCAAACAATCTATAAAGGTTATAATTAATCAATACATATTGCCTAGGTCCAATGGAACCACCCCCACATTTCACCTGACAAGGGAGAATATAGATTAGTTATAGCAAAAAAAAGTGTTTTTTGGTTACTCAGAAAAAAACAAGTGCTTATTTGACTATTTTAAATAAACTCTTTCTATGTGTTAGTATAAAAGGCTTTCAGCAGCTTCAACTGGCCCAAACAAGCAGCAAAGCTGGGCTGAAAAATTTCAGTTCAAGGTTAAGTGATTTGGACCCCAGGTTTAGAGACTGAAAAACTGAGAGAAACCTTGTTTAAATCCCAGATGACAAAGTTGTGTAAAATCTATGTATGAAAAATGGTCTTTAAACTCAGTCAAAAACTGAACCATTTTGGGCAAAACGGTTTGATTTTGGTCATTAGCACAACAAAACAGAGGTTTTTTCAGTTTCAGAGAAAACCCAATTTCGTCGCGAGAGCAATGCTTGCTACTCGACAACCACGACTCACCACCTGCACAACAACCACGACTCCTACTGCTTCTTGCCATAAGAGTGGTGTTCACAGCCCGCCACTTTTCCACTCATCGCATTTGCCACCCACTTGCCCCGAGTGTCACAAATTGCTGATTTTCTTCTTCTTCTTACTATTCTTGTTCAATCTAAGAATTTCCACATTTGTTTATAATTTTGTTGTTTTTTCCTTATTCCTTGTTGTTAATCCAAACTAAAATAACATGTTGACCAAAAAAATTATGATTTTTCTCAGATTTTCCTACTTTTTCTTTTTTATTTTAATTATTTTCTAAATTTTTTAAGCAATGGCCGAATCAGGGATTAAACAATAACATTCCCGTTTCAGCCAAAAACCTGGTATGCTTCAGTATTGGTAGTGGCCGATACTGATCCTAAGATTTAAATCCTTGATCTAAAAATCAACAAGAAATGGTTGCTTCTACTGGAAAAGTGACAGGGTACATTAGCTTGAAAACTAAAGAGGAAAGCTACTGCTGAGGAGATCAAGACATTAACAATATAGGTAAAGTATGTGATGCGAGCAAAGAAACATATGAGAAAATGGAAGAACTTACAATGACATATAGTTGCTTTGAAACTGAAGAATCCAGAAAGAGAACCAGCAAACAAAGAAGGAACAATTTCCCTCTGAGATAGAAAATCAAAACCACCGGCAGATTCAGCAGGATGCAAAGGCTTGAATCCCATATGAAATCATAAAGGCAGCCCGAAGTTGTCACATTGAATCATGAAGGCAGAAGCTGTGCAATCTTCAGGAGTTTTGTAGTCAATGCATGTCATTGAATTCTGCCGTGCATGTCTTTTTACCTTCAAACACAAAACAGGTTGGTTTTGAATGTGGAAAATTACAGATCAAGCAAAATTGGTTATGGTTTATCTAACTGGATTTCATCCACCCATTTATCATCTCAGGAGTGATAATTCACTCATAAATCACTAATGTGACCACCTAAAAACCTAGGGACAAATAAATTAACCAGTAACTGTCTATGCAACCAATAAAAGAAAACACCTAGGTGGTTGCCATAACAACTAGGTGAACCACCTTTAACAAACACTCATATAACATAATACCATGCATTAAACCTTGTCCTCTCAAAAAAATCCCTAACAACTTGTGCCCATTAATAGAGAATGTAGATATTTGCAAGTTGGAATAGATAATCAGAACCATGCATTGGAGTGGATAAAGATAGAGAAAATATAATACAAATACAGAACAGAACAATGCTCATTTTATACCTCTCCAAGAGTTGTCAATAAATATGACAGGATGCGCAATACAACAACTCCAACTGATGGACTATAGTTGATAGGCTCAAGCTGAAAGAATTGAGCAATTCCAAAGTATCATCAGAATTACATCTTAATTAAGCATATTTCATAATCAGAAACAGAGATACATATCTGCTAAACCTTCCTTCCCACGATGACTAAAAATGTCCTTTGTGTAGATTCCATCATCTGATCAGTTACACCAACACAAAGAATATATAGAACACATGCCTTTAGATAAAAAGAGGAATGAATTAAACTAGGATCATGGGCCAACAGGTATTTTCAGAAAATTTAGCTATTTTCCAGAGCAGTTACATGTTAAGATGTTTATCAAACATCATTGTATAGAACCCACCAGGCAAATTTAACATGGGCAGGCAAAAAAAACTATAAAGAAGAACATTTAACACTAAATGGTTCAAATACAACTGATATTAATCTATTCCCTTAACTAATGAGACTGCTATCAAATAGTAGTTGCAACTATTAAGGTTGTCTAAAAATTGCCACATAATATAGAAGGCAAAAGCGCATGCTAAACCAAGATGCAAAAATACATCTCACTCAGCACACTAACATAAAGTAACAAAAAAAAATTGAGTTGAAAAGCACAAGTTTAAGTTGTATCCTCTCAAATTTGAAATTTCAAGAAATTCAATTGAATAATCAACACAGATGTTAGCAAACAAAGAAAATGGACATTGATCCAATGAAACACCTACTTCTCAACCAAAACAATCCTTCAACTAATCAACAAAAAATTATATTTCCTTCCCAAAACAAAAACTATATTTCGTTCAACTAGCTTCTTTAACAGAAATTTCCTTTCTTCAACAGTCTAACCAAATATGAATAACAAAAAATATATTCACCTCCTTCATGTAGAAACGATGATCATGTTCTTATTAACTACATCAGTAGTTGTCACTCTCTACCCAAGCCATTTTCTATTTGAAGTTTAAACTCATCACAGTCACCATATACATTCATAAGGAAATACACCAATATTAAAAAGTCATAATAATTTAAACCAGAAGGTGCAAAGGCCTTACAACTCAGACAACCACCAATATTCGAGCAGAGAAAATTGCACTACCAGCAGTTACTAACAATGACACTAAAAGACAATAACTAAGAGTTAAAAATTTTAAAATACACACCACTCCATCAAGCATCTTTGAAAAGACAATTGCTCAAAGGATTCTATCCAAATAATATTTCACAGGTTAAACAAGCAAAATTTTAATTTTTCAAATAAAGAAGTTAAAATAATTTCAACTTACTTTTATTAGAAAGTAAAATACTTGCACATACCATTTTCCTTTATTTCAACAGCACATAGATACAATCCATCAGTGCTCCACAGAAATGACAACTAATTAAAGTTTAAAAAAATACCAAAGCATGTGCATCATCATCATAAGCATTCCCCTGAAGCATATCCATCACCTGCAATGCAAAGTTCTGAAGTTCACTAACCTGCACTTAGCATTTGAGCCAAACTACCTGCACCATTAGGATTTTACATTAGAACAAAAAAAAAATCAAATGACATCCAAATAATTCCCCAAATTGATACTAAAAAGTCTGCAAACGATAAAAGAAGGATTTTCTGTTTTTTCAAGACAAACAAAAATTAATTTCTTGAACAATGCTTTTAAAGTTTTTCAATTAGCAAACGAACAAAATACGCCTAAAATAGCCACCTACAACAAAAGGCAGAGAAAGAGACGATCACCCAAAAACAAAATAGAAAACTCATGTTCACCAAATCAAACATTAAAACAGATAAACATTTAATTTCATGCTTATACCCTACTAGTCTGCCTTCAAACAAACACAATTGAATGAAAACCAGGATTATATATATTCTGGATAAGACAACTAATCTTAAAAATTCTCACATGAAATGAACCCAAACAACACCCTATGACAAGAAAGTAGCACAAGAAATAATTATTGATGCCATATAAAAAATAATTGGTTGGATAATGAAGGTTTTAAAAAAGAAAAGCTCTAGCATCTACTAGATTAAAAATAACCTCATATACCTGTGAGAAGAAGACAAACAATAAAGCTAAGTCAATACCCAAAACTTTTGCACGGATTCCACTTGCTGCAATGAGCGGCACCCTTAAACCATTAGAAGATCCACAGGCAATATAAGCACCTCAAGCTTCTAGTACAATGCAAGCAAAAATTCAATGATATAAACGTTGTTTAAGAAATGAGATCACCTATGTTTTTACATAAAGGGATTGCAACACAACGCATGCAATAAAGGAGCAATAATGATGCTAGATCCATTTTAGAATGAGGTATGTTGTGACAGATGCAACTGCATCTGTAAAACAATTACCATGGTAGAACCAAGAGCCCAATGCCTATCCAGATTAGCATGAAAGCTTTTAAAAGTAAATCTCACTATTGCCTTAAGAACGAAGGATATCATACATCCAGATCCAGTTAAGCAATCATTTTGCGGGATTTTAATTTTTTATTAAATTCATTCAATGGAAGAAGCTTACCTCTAGTAAATAAAAATATTAAGTGTTTATGTAGACAATCATCCTTTTTTTATCAAGAACAAAATGACCCTTTCTGTTTTGAATTGCCTTGAAGAGAAGAGTTGATATCAATTACTTTTATGGAAGGAACAACCCTATCAAAAATGAAAGCACACCTTGGAAACAATTATACCTAGGATTCAGGGTTCATTGCGAGCGCAAGCAAAGCGCCTAGGGCTTCTGCAAAAGCATCCATCACAGTAGAAACTGGACCCTCAAGTGCCTTATTGCATGTCATAACAACAAGAGTAGGAATATTAGTATATTGTAGAATGATGTTTTAGAAACAAGAGAAATTACAAGTGAGCTACTCTCATTATGAAAAAAATAAATCTAAATTTAAGAAGAACAAAGGGTATCCATACCTTGATACAAAAACAAATGGAGCTTTTAAGTTCGGTGAAACCTAGCTCAGGTCCACCTATGCTAGCAATGGCTTCGGGCATCTGGTTGCTGCCAACTTGGCTACAAATGACCTATCACTTACACCAATTTGCATAACAATATGAAAGCTTATGAATAAGCTGTAGAGGCACCATTGCCACCAGAACCATCCAATGCATTCTCTAGCATTTGAAGTGCATCTTTTCTAACAAAATCCTAAGTTTAATCAAAAGAATAAATAAAAGCTAGACTAATAAGAAGAATTTATCACACTATGAGTCTAGCAACATGCAAAGCCTATTTCAGAAGTCACAAGAATAATATATCCAACAGAAGTTGTATAACATATGAGAAATAACTGAAACAGAAGATGAGAATTTAACTTGTGTTGTTTTCTCAAGCCCAACTTCAAAGCAAATCATTACACTATGTCAAGTCAGGGTTAATCATGTCCACAAATAAAAACCCAACAAATACTTATATAAAGATACAAAGATATAAAGAACACTAAGTTATGGAC
Source organism: Trichopus zeylanicus subsp. travancoricus (assembly GCA_005019695.1). NCBI lineage: Eukaryota > Viridiplantae > Streptophyta > Magnoliopsida > Dioscoreales > Dioscoreaceae > Trichopus > Trichopus zeylanicus. Next base: position 120,086 of record RXID01015661.1, on the reverse strand, counting down.
GAAGTAGGAAAATATCTATACCACATTGTTAACAACAAGGAAAACATTACCTACAGCACACCTAGTCAGAGTTTTACAAGTTTTCAACCTTTATGATTTTGGAATTTCCTAAACCACAAAATTTCAAAAGATACTCTTTTCAATCATATTGATAAAACTAAACATTTAAAATATTACGTGAACGACAAGGTTGGAACAAGGTAGAATCTCTTCTTCTTCAAAACTATCAAAGTGATATAAAACAAATTTAAACTTGTTACTCCATTAAAAGAAACTTAAAGACAAAAAGAACCACTTAAAAAACTTAAAGACGGACAAAACCGGAAGACATCTCCTTCTTCTTCTATTCATTTTAATTTTACTCATATGTAAAAAGCTTTAAAGGCAGAAACTTTATCAACACTTCTGCTGGCGTTACTTCTTCTGATATTCTTCTTCTTCTTACATAAGACAAAAGACTGAATAAAAATTAAAACAAAATAAAAAAAAATTTAAGAAAAAGAAAAGTTTTCTTCTTCTCCTCCTCCTTATGTTCATTTAACCATAGACTTTTTACCAACACTTCTACAGCTGCTGCCTCTTCTATTGTACTTTTCTTATTTATGATACAGAAAATTAAGAAGAACTAAAACAAACTACATAAAATTAAAGAAGAAAAACAACAAGATAAAGCTAAACATTGAAACTCAAAATTACAGAAATTTAAAACAAAATATAGAAATAGAAGAAAGAGAACATTAAAAACATATAAACATAAGAATATAACAGAAAAATATTCAACGCAAAATACTGAAGAAAAAGAACAACAAAACAATATGACAAAACATAAAACAAAAAGTTGAAGGCCAACTAAGACAAGAACTGAAACATAAAACGAAAATTAAAGAAGAGGCAAATAGAAAAAAAAATAATAAATACAAGAATAAGAACTTTAAAGCAAATAAACATTAATATACAACAAAAAACTACAAAAGATAAACTAAAACAAAAAATAATAAATAAAAGGAGAAGAACTTTAAAAATAATAATAAACAAAGGAATAGCAACTTAAAGAAGAAGAACAATACAAACATTAGAACAATACAAACTCAAAAATAATACAGAAAATTAAAGAATAAAAGAAAAAAATAAATTCAACAAGAAGAACAAAAAGCAAAATAAACAAACAAATAGAAACTTAAAGAAAAAGAAAAAGAAGAACTTTTAAATAATAAAAATTCAAGAAGAAGAACTTAAGGCACTATAAACAAACAAATAGAAATTTAAAGAAGCAAAAAAAGAAGAAAAAGAAGAAGAACTTAAACATAAAAAGGAAAATTAAAAAAGAAGAGAACCATAAACCAACAAAAACTAAAACATAAAATAACAACCAGAACATTAAAACAATACAAACTCAAACATAAAAAAAATTGCAAAAGAAGGAGAAAGAGAATTTTAAAACAACAAAAACCAAAAGCATTAAATAGAAAGGAGAACTTCTTCAAAAAAACTTCAAAACTAATAATTAAAGAAATCTAAGACAAAAGAAACAAAACAAAGAAGAACGAAAAAACAATATGAACTTCAAAAAAAAACCGAAAAATAAAGAACTAAAATCGAATAGAAAACATAAAATCAAAAACGAAGATGAACTATAAAGCAATAGAAACAAAAGAATTAGAATATTTACATTAATATGCAACAAAAAACTAAAGAAGATAAACATAAAACAGAACAATAAATCCAAGAAGAAGAACTTTAAAGCAATAATAAACAAAGGAATAGAAACTTAAAAGAAGAATAAGAATAATAAGAACTTCAGAACAGTATAAACTCAAAAACAAAAAAAAAACCAAAGAATAAAAGAAATCAATAAACTCAAGAAGAAGAACATAAAGCAATATAAACAAACGAATAGGAACTTAAAGAAGAAGAAGAAGAAGAAGAAGAAGAACTTTTAAATAATAAAAACTTGAGAAGAAAAACTTAAAGAAATATAAACAGACAAATAAAAACTTAAAGAAGAATAAGAAAAAGAAGAACTTAAGCATAAAAAGAAAAACTAAAGAAAAAGAAAAAGAAAAGAGCCTTAAATCAACAAAAACTAAAACATAAAACACAAACCAGAACTTTAAAACAATAAAAACTCAAACATGAAAAAAAAAGACGAAAAAGGAGGAAGAGGACTTCAAAACAATAAAAACCAAAGAATCAAATAGAAAGGAGATGTTCATCTTTGATAGAAAAAACTTCAAAACTAAAAATTAAAGAAATCTAAGACCAAAGAAATGAAACAAAAAAGAAAGTTTAAACGATATGAACTATAATAAAAACCAAAAAATAAAGAAGAGCTAAAATAGAAAACATAAAATCAAAAGAGAGGATGAAGTATAAAGCAATAGAAACAAAAGAACTAAAACATTTACATTAATATACAACAAAAAACTAAAGAAGATAAACTAAAACATAAAACAATAAATACAAGAAGACGAACTTTACAGCAATAATAAACAAAGGAATAGAGACCTAAGAAGAAGAATAATAATAAGAACTTTAGAATAATACAAACTCAAAAATAAAACAAAAAATTAAAGAATAAGATAAAATAGTAAACTCAACAAGAACATAAAGCAATATAAACAAACAAATAGAAACTTAAAGAAAAAAAAAAAAAGAATCTCCTTCTTTTTCTTCTTCTTTAATTTTTCCTTTTTTGGTTTAGATTTTCTTCTTAATATTAAAAGTAACAAAGAGACAGAACTTTAATTTCAAGACTAAAAGACAAAACTTGTTTTTCTTCTTCCTCATCATCTATTCTTCTTCTTTAAAATGATAAAAACCTAGAGGCTACGAGAGACAGCACCAACATTTCTTCTCAAATCTATGCGTTTAAGGAGATTTCAAAAATCATGCAGGATAAAAATCATAAAATTTTTTATTGTGAGAGTTTAAGCAATTTTCCCAAATAATACTAACTGAATACACTGCAAGCTTTTATCTAATTTCCCATTGACACCCCTTGATACAAACTAATAATTTTTCCAACCTGCATGAAAAGCCTTGTGACTAAACATCATCAAGAACTAAATTTTTGTAGATTGAAGCAGACCATTGTTCAAACTATAAGCCTAACAAGTAAGAGTGACTTATTGAAGATAAAGTTATGGTACATCATTGAACTTCATTAATTTCACAACAATGAAGGTGATTTCAACCAAACCAGAAGTTATCCTCCGCCCAAATAAGCGATACAGTTCTCCTAAACACTGAGGCAAAAGAAATTCAGGAGAATATATAACAATGATAAGCAAAGTGATTGATCAACAGCAAAGGCAAGCTCAACTGAACTAAGTTTCCCATTATATGGTTAGTTTGCAATAAGCATCCCTGTGTTATTTATATGTTATACAATATATTGTATGCCAAGTCAAGAGGCAATGGGCTTGCCTTCACACACAAAATAAATAATAACCGATGGTTTGAAACAAGGCTTGCACTCCTATTTGAAAAAATGCCAAGAATGCGATTTGCATATCTTTCCACTCAAGTTGAAACACTAAAATTAGCCATCCTATCAAAATGATATTTTGAAAATGATAATCCACAGAAAAGAAAATGGAACTACAATGCTACTATGCTCATAAAACTGCACAAATGGATGACAAATATATCCCACCAAAGCATGCGATTTAAAAAGATATTTGTAAGTACCAATGTGGTGAGTTTGTTTTTGTTTTTGTTTTTGTTCAGATTTAAGACTGCATTAGATTCCCATTAAATTAGAGATCCTAAGGATATTAAATAAGACAATCCAAATAATCACTAGGCCAACTATTGCTGCTATTCAAAACCTAGTTCCAACCTTATTTCAGATATACATAAGGATTGATAATGAGCCAAGATGAGCATGTGGTTAACCTATCATCCAACCACGGAAACATTTGGCAAAGTGGAACAACCTAGGTTGGTTTTCTCTTTGTAATTTTTGAAGGAACTTATGTGCACAGTGCAGGTCAGTACATTAACAGAGAAACAAAAGAAGACTTCCATTAATTAAACCATAAAATTGCTTTGTGTACAAATAAAATTCCTAAATGAAAGCTGAAAAAAAAACGAACTCATCAAAGAGGACTTCTAAACCATTTATCCACCAATAAAAGCCACCTTCTATGTATGGCAGATTGAACCAAAGATTTCTGAGTATAATTCAACTCACAATAGATGATCATTTGGTTTCAAGATAAACCTGAGTACACATCAGCTCGTTGCCTAGATCAAGAATCCATATACTAGCTGAGACGAACAAACACCTGATTCCCTTCCTAACAACATCATCAAATTCCACTTCTAAACCCAGCAACTATTGTGACTGTTTGACTAATGAAACCCATTTGTGACCATGGGCAAGCATGATTGTTTAATTTCAAGATACGAGCACGTCTTGCAATGCAAGATAACAGAAACAAAGGATCAGAATCTATTGCTGACCAGCACAAGAGAGAGGTTCACTTCTTTTCCCATCTGCGAGCCATCCTTGGAGGCTGCTTGCTCTTGACTATATAGAAATGTCATCACCCTACGAAATGACCTTCCCCATAGCCATTGATGCCAGACGCCTCGCAGGTCGCCGAGCCCCTAGAACAAGCAAAGAGAAGAGAGCGTCCTAACACTTCCTCTGCCACTGCAGTATGGCTTCCTGCAACAAGAAAATCCGTTCAAGCAAATCCATCAAAAATTTATCAAGTCCCACCCAGAGAAAAAAAACCCTAGAAAACGATCACAAAGAAACCCCTATGGTCAAATCCATCAAGAATTTCTCAAATGGCGAAGAAAGAGACAAAACCCTAAAAAACGATCACAAAGAAACCCATAAAATACTTCTCAAACGGCGAAGAAAGAGACAAAATCCACGAAAAAGATGGCGAAGAAACCGGATCCATCCAGAATTACACAAATGACGCACAAACAAAAATTGCAGAAATCAATGAAAAAGGTTAGAGAAGACCTTCGGCTCATCTTGGATGGCGGAAACGAGCTCGGAGAGGAGATCAAAGCAGAGGAGCGGATCCCGGGGCTGCTGCCTGGCGGAGGCGACGATGGATTCCATCTGGGCAACGAGGACGCCGATCCGCGACAGCGGGATCTCGCTATCCCGCCTCGCCATTGCCAACGGAGTGGGAGCTAGCACTGGCTTGGTTTCTACGGGGCGTCGGATCTGGAGCACAAGGAAGAGTATTTATAGCGGTGTCCAATATTGACTCGACCATGAAACTCAACGGACCAAATTCGATCTGGGCTCGTTATGGGGCGGCCCAATCCTAAAAAACAATGTAGATTTGGGCCTATTTCTGCCATGTTTAGAGCGGCCCAACTGCTCCCTTGTGGGCTTGCGTGGCATTGGTCTGCTTATCATAAAGGCCATGTTTCATTGTTTTTTTTTTTAGTATATTATTGTCTCTCATGTAATTAATTATGACGACAGACTTAAGTTGAGGAATCAGGTTCATACCATTAGACTGCGTGATCTAAATTTGATTTGCTCATTATAAATAGATCGAGAAATTTTTAAATACTAATAGTGTGTTTTTTAAGAACAAATTAAATAAATTAATAATAAGACATGTGTTGAACTGCTAGAGATATAGATGGGCTTTGAACTCATATTGACTTGTTTCCCATGTCCGATTTGGGTGGAAGAAAATTTTGAACTAGTTATCATGTGGATCATGGATATATTAGAGAACAAGATTGAAATCTCTTTATTAAAAAATGATTGAATACTTATTATAGTCTTACAATCCACACAATTCAACTTGCGATCCTATCATCGACATGCTCTTCATCAATATCTCTCCATATGTTCAACACGGACTATATTTATTGAGCCGCACACCATGACAAAAAAAATCAAATATCGATTGACAAGAACCTACATGCAAAAAAAAATCTCAGAGATAAAAAATACAGCCAAACCCGATCCGATAAAGTATTTACTCAATTAACCCAAAGACCAAATTTTGAATATCATTGCAAAAAAATATCTCCAGACCCACCGTACACATCCGTCTTCCCGACCCATTGGCTGTATCCGAAACATTTCAAAATATTTTTGAAAATTCACAAATTATTATTATTATCTTTATTTTTTTTCTCGTCGGTCGTTGTTGCTCGTGACTTTGGCCCTTTCTCTTACTGCTCGTAAATCTCGACCAAGCGATCGAACCCCTTCGTCTCGGCTACTCTCTTCCCCCATCTCGCTGGCGTCGCGATCTGATATCAGAGGCGATGATTAACATCGCGGTCGCTAGCGGGCGGCAGATGCAGCAGCGATCCGGCCATCGGTGCCAGTACTCGGCCTCAGACCAGTTCCTCCTCTTCGACTCCGCCAGCGGCGGGAACAAATGGGCGCTGCCGAACCCCGTCGGTTCTTTTTGATCCCAATTTATGGGTTTTTTGGGTGTTTGATCCGGTGGAACGGGGCTGATTTGTTTTTGGGTGATTTGTGTAGGTCGATTACTCGAGGATGCGGAGAAGCATGCAGAAAGGGGAGTTTCCTGTGGCGGCGGCAACAGCAGAAAGAAAAAGATAAAATTCAGCTATTAAATCTCCAATTGGCTACAACACAAAAAGCCTACATTACAGAGATAATAGTAGCATTTCAGCAGCATTTGCTCACAACATGCATGCAAATTTCAAAACAAATAAGCATGGTCATTCTTCCAGCAACTCACTGAAATGAAGTACAAGAATTCCTAACAGGCAATGAAAGTTGAAAGCTAACAATAAATCATTTCAAATAAGGATTAGCTCATCTGATAATATATCGAAATAGACACCAACAAGATTAACCGGAAAAAATCACCAATAAGGGATATGAGATGCACCATACTCTTCAAAAGGTATCATTGAATGATTGCCAAATATGCTTCCAAAAGTTCAGGTTAACTACATTATTTCACTTCTTCCAAATGCCAAATGTCACTAGGCTTTTTTCATCACTGCAATAGATCTCATGTTAAGCAGTTCACGTTCATCCACGAATCATCATACTTGAAGCTAAGCCCAGCAGAAGCTGTAATTCAATTTAGCAAATTACTTCATGATCGACAGTAGAACATAAATACTAATTCAAAGGTACTGGGTAATATAATCTCTTTAAACATCTCTCTAAGGCTAAGAAATACATCAGACATTTATTTTAAAAAATATGTTCATTAACTAAAGAAAATACAAAAGATGCTGCAAGCACTAGTAAGCACCCATGAAGGACAAATAGTTATAAGCTTTTAGAGCATCCATATGCTCTATGGCCCACACCACGAGTCAAGTCTCAGCTATTGAATCAGTAATAATACCATAAAAAAAAAAAGGTAAGAACCACCCTTTCAACAATCAAATCTTCAAATTTCATAATAATCCTATAAAAAAAATGACTAGGTTACCTTGCTGAAACAAAATGGCCAAGTTAAACAAGCAAACACTAGCTGGAGACAATTGCTTTATCGCTAGTTACAAAATTGTTACCCTATCAAAGTATCAATTGTCACTACCTAATTTTGAGATACACACAAAGCTTTCACATTCAAAAATCAAGGAAAAGTAATTGTTATAGTGCTACTCCCTGAGATATCCTTCGGCCTTTCTTCCCTCACTGTCAATTACACTAGGTAAAATAAAAGCATTTTCACACAACAGAAAATTAATTGAAGAATATTTTTCAAAACAAACAAGTATTACTATGCTCACGAGAACAAGCATCCATTATACAAACTATAACCAAACTTCAGGAAAATATTTAGAACTTCATCCTCTTCTTCAATTTGATTTTAATATTTTAGTCATTTTATTTTCTTTTTTTGCTTTTATTTTATGTTCACGTAAAACTATTTAATTTTTATACTTCTTAAATTTTCTCTTTTCTCTTTTTTTATTTCTATAATTTAGTTTTTTCTATTTTTCTTCTTTGATTTTTTTGTTTTATGGTTTACTTCTTTAGGTTTTTGTTTTAATTTTTCAAAGTTTGTTTTTTTTTTTTTTACTTCATCATTTTCAATCTTCTTTTTTTTCTTTAATTTTTTTGTGGTACTTTTCTAAGTTCTCCTTTTGTGATTTTTGTTCAACTTCATTAATTTTATGTTTTTGGTTTTACTTTTTTTTTCTGGTTTTTGATTTTTTTTATTTCGTACTTTTTTAATTCTCTCTTTTTTGTTTAAAATTTCTTTAATTTTTAGTTTTATAGTATTAATTATATCTCATTTTTTCTTGCTCTAAATTAAAGAAATTAAAAAAGAGAAAAGAGAAAATTAAAGAAGTATAAAAATTAAATAGTTCTATTTAAACACAAAATCAAAGCAGAAAAAAAAAATAAAATGACTAAAATATTAAATATTAATATTAAATAAAATTGAAGAAGATGATGAAGTCCTAAATTTCAAAAACAACATTAAAGAGGAAGAACTTCAATATAATATAAAGTAAAATATATAATCAAAAAATAAGAATTAAAAAATAAATGTGAAATAACATGAAGACAAACCAACAAAATTATAAAAAAATAAAGTAAAATCTCAACTGAAACATCAAAAATATTAAAGAAGAACAAGAAGAATAAGCCATATACCAAAAACTTTGATTTGAAATTGAATAAATCTATAATAATTGTAAATAGTAAAAAAGAATAAGAAGAAAGATCATTAAAGATGAAGTCAAGCATCAGACATAAAATTATAGAAAAAAATATATACGTAAAATTAATCTACAATGTCAAAAAAATCTAAAACATATTATATAAGACTTTGAAAAAGAATTTTAAGAACATTAATAATTAAAACATAAAATAGAAGAAGAATTCAAGGACTAAACCACAAAAATTAAAAATGAAAAAAATTAAAAAATGAGTGTGAACTCAAACTAGCAAATTAAAAAAATAAAATTAGAGATGTAAACCATTTAAAAAATTAAAAAACACTAAATTAAAGAAGTTAGAATAACAAAAAAGACAAAATTGAAGTACAAAGTATAAAAATTAAATATTTATATTTAAACATTAAATAAGTACAACAGAATATAAAATTAAATGACTAAGATATTAAAAACAATATTAAAATAAAATTGAAGAAGAAGACGATGTTCTAAATATAAAAAAAAACAAGAAGATCTTCAATATAATATAAAGTAAAACATAAAAACAAAAAATAAAAATCTAAAAACAAATGTAAAAGAAAAGGAACACACTATTGAAGCTAAATTTCAATTGAAACAAAAAAAGTAAAACAACAAGAAAAATAAGCCGAATACCTACGATGTTGACTTGAAATTTTTAAAAAAATCCAAAACAAAAACTTGCAAAAACTTGCATTTCCATCTACCTGGTGACCTCTCTGTCAGAGTTCACATAGAATATAGTGGGTCCATCATAAAACTAAGGAATACTTGGATCTTATAGCGAGTGCTGGAAGGTAAATCTGCACTTGCTAATGCAGCTTCCATGGCTTTTGAACTTACCAAAGCTTTGAGATGTGGATCAAAATACAACTGATACACTGTAAATCTTCGCTCTTTGAATTATTTGGAGCTGAAGTCATTGAAGTAGACAATATTGGATAAGCATTGTCATATTAATTATGGAATCTCTGTGTTGATTGTCTTTTGCCACATACACTGTTTCATTGGAAGCACAGCCAATGCTTTGCAAACACCAATGTAGATGCAAGCATGGTAAGTTGTAATTCTAACCAAAACATGTTGTATCTCTGATAATATAATTCATAACATATTGATTGCTCTTCAATTCCTGTGCCTTTGCCACCGATATTTTGAAAACAATTGGGATTGCAAAGACCATCAAATGGCTTAGTTGAGAAAAGGAGTAAAATTCTTTACAGGGCAAATGTAACCAACGTCATCCTTGAGAATGGAAATGCAGTAAGGATTATGCTATATAGAATTAAGTATAAAACCAATATATCCACCACCCTAACATTGACTTCATGGCTGAAATATATTGGTGTGAGACTATCTGATGGAAGGGAGTTCTTCTCCAAAACAGTTATACCAAATGTAACCAGATGGGACACATTTGGTATGGCATCTTGTATGGTCCTACTGTTTTTGGCATTTTTCTTTTGTATTCATTCTTATCTTTGTAGTTGCCAGTAAGAGATGCTTTTAAATTTATCAAATTATGTACAATATCAGACATAATGATTGTCTAGGAGGTGTAAATAGAGGTGATATTGATCAAAACAGTCGCATAATGTAATCCGCTCTGTTACATATAGTATGGTAGTTTGTATTTAATATGTGGTGATGAGCAATGGACATATATCAGCTGTGAGAGATCAATCCATTAAAACAACATGACATAATCTGCATAGAAACAAAATATGGAGCATCCTCTTCTCATGTTTAACTATATCTTCATATATTTTAACTCCTTTGCAGCGTTTTTATTCTTTTTTAGAAAGTATACATTAAAAAACCAAGGTTTTGAGATTTAATATGAATTTCCATTGAGGTATTTATGTAAAAAATCAAGATTTTGAAGTTGAATCTATAATTTTTTTTTAAAAAGTTATATATGTGAATATCAAGTTTTTGAAGAATTTTAGTTATTTTAAAGATATATATATACATGAAAACTAAGTTGTTTAAGGGTACATCTTAATTTTTATGTTTTAAAAAGGTATATATGTGAAAATCGTAATTTTGATGCAAAAATCAATTTTTTTAATATTACATTTCAATTTTTTCTTTTTTTAAATATATGGTATACGACAAAATTAGAGATTTTGAAGTTCAATTTGTATTTTCATTTATTTAAGAGTTATATATGTGAAAAATCAAGTTTTTGAAATAATTTTGTTATTATGAAGAAATATATGTGTGAATATTAAGTTTTTAATGTTACATCTAAACTTTGATTTTTTAAAAGAGATTTATATGCAAAAATCAAAATTTGACATTAAATATGAAATTTTATTTTTAATAGATATGTATGTGAAAATCAAGTTTTTGAAGCAGCAAAAAAAAGATATATGTGAAAATCAAGTTATTTAAAATTATTTCTGAATTTTTATTTTATAAAAAGATATATATGTGAAAATAAAAATTTTGAGGTTGAATTTATAATTTTATTTTTTAAGAGGCGTGTGTGTGTGTGTTTGTAAATCAAGTTTTTGAAGTAGTTTTATTGTTTGAAAATATAGATCCGAAAGTTAAGTTTTCAAAGTTATTTTTGAACTTTTTTCCATAAAGAGGTATATATGTAAAAATAAAAATTTTGAGATTGAATTTATAATTTTATTTTTTAAGAGGTGTATCTTATACTTTTTTTATCAGATATATGCATCTTATAATTTTGAACACAAAATTTATGTTCGAAAATTTGAAATTATGACTTCTATGCTTATTTGTGAGATATTAAATTACCTTTTTTATTTGTTTTTATTTGTTTAGTAATCTAATTATAACGCTACAGATTTTTTGGCGGTGAAGTATCAGAAAGTTATTAATGGTTTAGTAGTAAAAATTAAAAACACGCATATAAGATCTGATTCTGCTTTATTCTCGTCGAAAACGAGTTGATAATTTTTATTTCTAACATTGAACCCTTTTCTTACCAAAAACTTGAATTTAAGTTATATATTATTTTTAAAATTAATAGGTATAAAAAATTTGTTATTTGGAAGACAATATTTCATTACTTTAATTGAATAATATTTGTTTATAAAATACATGTATTTGAACGTCCATACAATCTATTGGTACAGATATTTTTTAAAAATTTTAATTAAATTTAATCATTGAAAAAAATATTGTCTATTCACTAGTTTATTTATAAAACAATCTTTTCTTATTCAACACGATTAACTTATTCAAAAAACAGTAAATTTGTAACACCTGCCCAATGATTGTGCTAATCCGATTAAAAGATTGACGGCTTGTCTCGTCCAACATTACGGTGTTTGTCTGAACTGAGCGTTGATCTGTTGGGGTTTTCACAAATACGCCCTTGAAATCTCACATATTTATAAATATGTGGTAATTACGTATATTCCCTAAAATCTTGTAAATATTTTTGCATTACAACTTTGAGGAGTTTTATATAAGAAATTGGGTGTTTAATTCCGGAAAACAGCTAATCCATAATGGAAAAAAATCCAAAAAGCCCCTGTTGTTTAATATATTAGAAAATTTGTTCTGTTAGAATCCGTTTAATAATAAATCAAGATTAAAATTAATAAATCACTTTTATAAATTAATATTTTTTACATTAAAATTGATTTTATAATAATTTAAAGTAAAAAAAAACTTTTTAAAATAATAATTTCGTATAATGATAATCTAAAATAATTAATATTAATTTTCAAAGAAAAAATTAATTTCAAAAAATGCGAATTCAGGAGTAATGTTTAAATACCTAAGGTTAGGGGTATTTGTAAAGTTCCGCAGCGAGTGCATCTGCAAACTTGGTCATGAATCATAACATATAAATCACTGAGATGAGGTGAACCAAATTATTACGCAATACTCCCCGAGACTTATTTTTTTAAAATATCAAGGATCAAAATTTTTTTTCAGAAAGTCTCTAATGTAGAAATCAAACGTACTTATTTCTTCCTGAATCTATTCTACAACCAAATATCTACTAGTTAAAATGATAAAAAATTTTATTAAATTCAGAGATAACAATAATTATGATAAGATTTAGATATACTAAATTTTAGGCAATTTAAGTCTCAAACCAAATGGATTTTTCCTTAATGATTAAACCAAATCGCCTTCAAAGCTTGCTTATCAAGGACGAAAGGGTAACAGTTGGTTACTTAACAATAGATTTTTGAGACGCGCGTGTAATTAACAAGATATCAGGGACTTCTTAATATTCACATATTTTAGGGAATTATATACGATTATCTTTTATTATTTTCTTCCAATTTATTTACGGGGCTAGGAATTGCAATGGTCCGGGGCCCCTGATATCCTGATATTGCCGGGTTTGCATGTTATCCGAACAGTCGGCAGCGGCAAGCGATTGGACTGGACTGTAGCAACATGAAGATGGCGGCAGCCTTTCCGGCCTCCTTTTTTCGCGGTGCCTCTTCTCTTGTCATATCATCGGAGTTGAAATCTGTCCGTTTGGGGAATAGAACTAGAGCGGACGGACAGGGAACGGGGAGAAACCACCTCCCCCCCGCTCCCGCTTCGTTCTCATCCCCTCTCGGGATTGAGAACAATGACCGCGCCGGTGATATCAAACAAGGTTCCTTCGTCCCTTCGAAATGCCTACAACAAGGTTCCTTCTTGTCTTGCCATTACTTTCTTCTTTGTTTGACTTTTTTTTTTAGGAATGGATTGTCTTAGATAATTCTCCTTGTCATAGCTCCGGCTTCTTTTCTTTTGCATATTCAGCCATTCAAAATGGGAGAGTTCATTTTCTCTGTAGTCCACTCCGCTTTATGTATCCCATTATTGTAATGCAGATGGAATTGAGCTTTCATCCTCCTGTCTAAGAAGGGAGATTTTATTTTTGGTGGGAATACCTTTTGTGCTACCCTTGCATCATCCAGTACAAGCGTAAGTTGCTCCCTCGACGAGTACGTTTCTTCATCTCCACCTTTTTGCTGTATTCTTTGTACAACAAAACTATTTGTGTAGTTGCTTCTGATGAATTGTAAGAAGAGCAATACAGGAATTGCAATATCTTCATTTGGGGACTATTCCCATTTCTAGATCTACATGAGTTTACTTTTTTTTTTTTCTTTGGTAAAGATGAGTTTGCATTGTTGTGCTTGGGAACATAATCAGAGCTAAGTTACTGGTACGACAAGAGCTATCCACAAGTAAAGGTAAATGACATATTCAAACAATATATCAAAAAGAAAATACAGGTATACAGAGATATCATTCCTCTTAAACTTCTACTTGTTGATCTTTGTAAGTGTCCAAATTTGATGTTGCTATTCTATATTTAGAGATGAGATAATCAAAATCAAGGGGAAGAAGGTACTCTAGACTTACAATGGGCATCAAAATTTTAGGCAGTGGCATGTTAACTCCTGTTCTTTGTAAGACAAACTTTTTTATTCTTTCACTCTCATTGATTTTCTGGACTTTGAGAAGACATGTTCTATCATTGGTTGCCCAAGTTATTTCCAATGGATGTCCGTCATGAAGTCTCTGTTCCTACAACATGGAAGTCAGATGGTTTGAAAATGTTGATTTATAATGTGATAGACAACAATGGAGAACCTTCTACAGCCGTATATGTCATAGGAACAGCAAACACATTTCTCCCCACTTTAACCAGTACTTAATTCCCCCAAAATTGATATTTATATTGCTACACCACTCACTACATACTTGTCTTAATGTCATAAGAAATTGATGGATATCATGGTGTAAGATCTAGTGGGGCCAGTGGACCACTAGACAGGCAATGAGTTTGTAAATATTAGTAGTCGTCCTTAATTTCAAATCGATAAAGTGTCAGAATTGAGAATGGGCTAAATATGATAACTGTTGTAAATCCAATAACAAAGTTTTTTCCCGAAAAACTAGGAAAAAACAAAACCCCGGGATCGGGTGGACTGCAGGTCGCAAATGCCCAAAGACAATATCGTACTGGATCAGGGGCATTATATAGTGGTATCAGAGCTACTCCGCACCTCTTAATCAATGTGCATTAGCTTAGCAAGGACGCTGAGTCCTTAAGGGGAGAAGATTGTAAGACCCGGTGGATCAGTAGGCAAGTAATAGCACTGTAACTGGCAGCAGTTGTTTTTAATCTTACATTGACAAAGTGTCGGAGTTGATATTGGGCTAAGTATGATTATTGCCATAGACTCAACAACGAGGACTTTTCCCGGGAAACTGGGAAAAACAAAACTCTGGAGTCAGATGGGCTGCATGCTACAGACACCTAGGGACAATATCGTGCTGGGTCAAGGGCTTCACATAGTGATATCAGAGCTCCACCATGGCTTATAATTTTCCTCCCTGAGTCCGCGGCCCACCCGACCCCAGGATTTTATTTTTTCTCAATTTCTCAAAAAAATATCTCGTTGTTGACTCTGACACTTTGTTATGTGGGACTAAAGACGACTGCTACAAGTTACAGACTCATTGCCTATCTATTGGTTCACTGGTTTCACCTAATTAGCCCACACTGATCAAGAGACACGGAGTGGCTCTGATATCAGGGTTTTGTTTTCCCAATTTCCTGGGAAAAGGTCTCGTTATTGGATCGACGACAGTCATCATATTTAGTCCAGTCTCAACTCCGACACTTTGTCGATGTGAGACAAAAGACGACTATTGGCGGTTACAGGCCCGCTATTTGTCTATTGACTTACTGTCCTACCGGGCCTTACACACGGGCTATATGGAGATCTGATTTGATTTAATTGTTATTCTATGCTTTTGCGCCATTCATTGATAATCTGCTAAAGATATGTTCCATCCATTAGTAAATTAAAGAAAATACTGTTTCCCGAAAATCTGTACTTGATGTGCTTGAAGTGTTTTGCTGGTTTCCTGTGAATGTATAATCAAAGTGTTTCATGCTCTTATTTATCTCCTCCATAAATTTAATTATCTGTTCCAAGTGTGATTCAGAGCACCGTTTGTTATATCTTCCATTTTTGTCATTTATTTGGTGGGGGGTTTTCTTGTTGCATATTGTAATTTCTTGTTTAAATGCATTTTCATTCTCTTAACAACTTTTCCACTTTGTCATTGTCCTAAGGTTAGGCGCAAGTAACTTATCACTCATTCAAATGGGAGTAAGAAAGATATTATCAAAATCAAGAGCAGCTGGAATCCTACGCCTTGCTTTCCATGATGCTGGAACATTCGATATGTATGACAATTCAGGTTTTAAATTATTTGTAGAGAGGATAATGGAATATTGTGCTGATTTGGTATTGCATGCTTTCTTCTTCTTTATGTTCCTTTCAGATGTTAGGTTCTATTATGTCAAGCTATTACCCAGTTGATTTTTTTCCTACACTAAATTGTTGCAGGGGGTATGAATGGTTCAATTATATATGAGCTTGATAGACCAGAGAATGCTGGTCTTTCAAAAGTTGTAAAGGTTTCTCTGACATCCTCCTCCACCCATCCACACCCTGCTGCAACTCCCCCACCCTCTCTCCTTTATGTTCCCTTGTTCCTTTCATGACTAAGTGTGTTTTTTATGCGGTGTACTTCAAAATTCTGCTGACCTTGTTTATCCTTCTTGGGTGTTTTTGTTTAGGTTTTAGACAAAGCAAAGAAAGTAATTGATGGCATTCAACAAGGTTCACAATATATCTAAACCCGTGAAGGTTTTCAGCTTTTATGGCAAGTTAGACCACTGACACAATTGATGTACTTTTCCGTTCAGTATCTTGGGCAGACTTGATAGCTGTGGCTGGAGCAGAGGCAGTCATATTTTGTGGAGGCCCTTTAATTCCTATTCAGCTGGGCAGGCTAGATATAAGGTGCAAGTTAGATAAGCTCCCTGTCTCGGTAAAATCTAGAATTAATGCTTGTTTACTCTCTTTAATGTTATCTGCAAACCATGTTGAGGCAAGCCAACTATTCCTCACCCATATATTGATGATCTGTTTCATGCAGTGTCTTTGGAGATTGTTTTGTGTGCTGGTAGTGTTTCAGTGCTTTCGATTTCTAACTGAGAGACAATTTTTACTTTTCAGGGAACCTGATCCTCCAGGAAAACTTCCCAAAGAGTCACTTGATGCTTCCGGTTTGAAAAGATGCTTCCTAAGCAAAGGCTTCTCGTGAGTTCTGCACTTTCATGACCACCCTACTTAGTTTTTGCTTTATGCAGTTATTCGTTCTCGTGTGAGATTAATTTTATGCTGGAAAATTAGTTGAACAATTTATGAGATGCACTTCTCACGGCCAACTAGATGCATGGCATTTATGCATGAAAACTATATTAGGTTGTCACCTCACATGTATGAAATGCTAGCATTGGCTTTTAGTTAATTTACATGAACCAGAGTAATGACATCATACTTGTCTGCCTCTTCAAGATCAAGAGGTGGGCTGGCCTGTCCTCCAAGATAGTTGCAATCACCATGGATCTTGACGCAGCAGTGAAGCATGAGGGATAGAGAACATCACTGTCTTCTAACCATGATAGGTTTTTGAATTCATAGAAAAGATAAAGAGAAAAAACCCTAAAAGAAAATAAATATTAATGATAATAGAATATTAATGACAGAGAAGTTTTTTTTCTTGCAATCTTGAACTACAATAAACTTAGATTTTTAGTTGGAGTAAACTACGAAATTCTAATACTAATCCTATGTAACTTATAGGATTGTTATAAATTTGGATTCAAAAATAAACTATAATTTTGACTGTCATAAAAATCAAATTTAAAAAAATCTTGAGACTTGAACTCAACTTTTCAACGGATGGTTACCTAATTTAGATGAATATTGTGTAAGTTATAGCTTTTAGAGTGCAATTGTACCCATCCTAAAGAATTCGAATTTGAGCTAGAATTCAACTTGAACTTAACCTGTGATTTTGTTATAAAAAAGATGTAATTGTTCTACATCGGATCTAGAATCATTGGCAGAATATGTTTGAAAATATCCATCCTTGATGAAGATGTTTCTAGAAGTTTTAAGTCATTGATAGGCGTAAAAACGAACACCAGAAACTTGTTGAAAAAGTGCCATAAATGATAGATGACATTGACAATTTTTTGAAGGAAAAACTTTTATTAAACAAAATCTAACAAAGAATGTCATAAGCCATGAGGTTTGACAGGGGTCGGCAAGCCTTCTTCCTTTGCAGGCGATAGTATTTGGGTAGTTGTTTAAACAAAGACTAAATCACACTTAGGGATTAGAATGCTTTTGGAACCAATCTCAAGAAATTTACTCAATCTTATTAGTTTTTGGCCTTCGTTTAAAACTCTATGATCTATTTGGCATTTCACTATCATCTAACTCACCAAAATCATATTGACCATTAAATTTTATGGTGGTGCGGCTATGGAATATCTAGTGTCAGGGGTGATGTATGTTGAAGACAGTTGCAATTGCCATAGATGAAGAACCATTCACAGTATGTTGAAAAACAGCTGTTCATGATGAGATGTTGACAGAATGTTAAAAGTCATCGATAACCATAAAATCAAGGTCAAACTCTTATTTATTGATCTATTTCTCAAAAAAGCTCTGGTTTGTTGATAATGAACCATGAATAACATCATGCATTTTCTGAAATTGTTCGATCATTGTCCAAAAACCATAGGAATTCTTCAGAAGGAATCTAAGAAAGAATTGCTGAAAGTCATCAGGTTTATTTCTAGAAACTTGGTCAAAAAGCTACTCAACTTTATAATCTTATCAAAAACCCTTTCTCAACAGTATTTTTTTCTTTAGTAGCTACAAGCTATTTCTGAGACTTCAGTGCATGAGATTCCTCTATGGTGTCTAATCGGCCAATACAGATATCTTATCAGCATTCCACCAGTTGTGGTTTAATGATAAGTGTATTTGACAATTGTTTTTATCAGCAATATGCTTATGTTTTTCAGCTATTGAATACACTAAAACTTTTTTGGTTGACAGCACGCAAGATCTTATTGCGTTGTCTGGGGCACATACACTTGGGAGTAAAGGTTTTGGAAATCCAACTGTTTTTGACAATGCTTACTTTAAGATACTTCTTGAGAAACCTTGGACATCTTCTGGTTAGTGTTTTATGTAGGGCTTTATTGCTCTAGTGCTACATTTATGATTTTGAGGATTTATATAATTTTTTTATTTCTAAGTTTTGATTTACTCCCCATCTCTTTTTTGACGTGCAGCAAATATGTCAAACATGATTGGCCTTCCTTCAGATCGAGCACTCATGGAGGATGGTGAATGTTTAAGGTTGCTTTGCATCTTCTCGGTTTGCTAATTAAGTTATGGATAGATGCAGTTTTCAGAAGTGCAACTTTTTAATTTGCAGGTGGATTACAACTTATGCAGCTGATGAGAAAAGGTTCTTCAATGATTTTAAAAATGCCTATGTTAAGCTTGTTAATCTGGGTGCTTCATGGGGAAATATTTAGGAAATCAAAAAAAAAAATTTGATGCAAGTGATTAGTTGGTGTATTTGATTAGCTTATCTGTAAAGAAAAGGAAATGACGATGCATGTTATTTGTGGTTCAAAGATTTTCTGTATGCCTTTAGTGAAACAATAACTTCGTTTGGGGCTTGGACAACCAATTTGGGGCGAAGAACTTCTCCCTCATTCTTTTGCATGTGGAAGTCTTGCCAATATACCTTATTCCTGAGAATAGATCACATTTCCCTCAGTTTTGAACTGAATTGATAATGAAATTACACCTACCAAACAGCTCTCTGGGTGCTTTATCCTTATAGAACAAATGCAGTTTAAACATATGTGTGGTTGTCTATTATTTAATACTGTTCACAAATTATATGAAATTTCAATCCTAGTTTACATTTTGTTATAATGTCTGTTGTAATTCAAAAGAATATGATCAAATCACACATGAAGGGGAAGATTGTTATAATGTCAGGTGTGATAAATTAGTCTCATATTGAATATTTGATAAATAGGGTCCAACAAATATAGTGAAAAATACTCATATCTTATGAGATTAAGTTTTTGGGATGGTTTGGTGTCTGACTCACTATATTATTTTAATTCGACACTCTTTCGGTTCCTTCAATAAATGATATCAAAGTTTCAAGTTCGAAGTTGTGCAAACTCTTAAGACCGAAATTACTGTGATGGTGCGACTGAATTGAGTCACGTGTTAGTTTCTCTTGAAAAATAAAAAAAATGAGACAAAAATCCGTTGGTATAGACCACACGGTGAAACTAGTTGAGTAAAAGATTTCTTGATTAAGAGTGTTAAAATTAATGTAGTTAAATTACACCTAAAATGGGATATTATTATAATGTCAGGTTTGATAAATTAGTCTCACATTGAATATTGGATAAATAAGATTTAATATATATAATGAAAAAAATTCATATTTTATAATTTTAAGCTTTTGAGATGATTTGATGTCCAATTCAATCCATCGACCTCTAATTGATGTTTGCTGACCCGATGATTATGTACTCTATCATCAACTGAAACCAAATTAGTTTGGTGCTCAGAAATTAGAGGGACAGGGGCTGTGTGAACAACTGATAGATGATGAGCGGGGTTAACCGACAAAATCAAAAAAACAAACAGTTGTCCTTTGTGCAAGAAGGATCAATAGACTTCTGAGGAGGGATCACTCTGAACCAAGTGTCGAGGTCAATTAAAAACAAAAATAAGAAAATGTGGTCGAGGCCAATTGCTCGCCAACGTTGGCTGCAGCTTGGAACTGACAAAGATGATGAATCGTGGCAAGATGTTGTAAAATAATAATAATAAATAAATAAATAGGGTTGATTACCGATCATGAGCTTGGCATGTACGTAGATCATGAACCGTCTGTTCTGCCGGGCTGTGCTGTAATCGGTACCTGTCTCCGGACGTTCCTCCGGCGTGTACTCTCCGTTTATCTTCACCTCCCGATTGCCCAAGAAGTTGAGGTAATCCCGAGGCGTCGAGACCCTTGGCACGGAGAGCCTGCACGATGTCCGATTATATCATTTCCATGGTTCGCCACTGCCAGTCCAGAATTGCCTGAACCGAGTCGCTTTCCGGCCCGCCCTCCGGCCACATGGGGATGACGATAAAAACGGCGAACCGCTTCCCTGCCTCGATCATGCTGACGACTTTGAGGGAGATCTCCTTGGGAATAAGGTGCAAGGCTCCGACGTCCTCCACCTTGATGTCATCATCCCCAGACTTCCATCCGTAAGAGCTGCCTAGGAAGTACCGGCTTTCAATGTAGAAGAAGTTTTTTGCCCGTCGTATGGCGTTTATATAAGCGTCTTGAATGCCTCTGTCGATGATGTGATCGTTGCCGCTCACAAGCCGTAGGCAGCGCCCCCGTCAATTGATCGGAATAGCTGCACATTCCATTTGTCGCCGTCCTCCGGGAACATGGCGGGACAGGGCGGTATGATCACGTCGGTCATCTCCCCGAGAGGAAGGAGCAGGTTGTCGCCCCCGCCTTGTTTCCTTCACCTCTGCTCGAAATTGAACAAGACGTCCCAGGAAACCTGGCCCTCGAGTCGGCAGCGGATGTCCTGCCAGGGCTCTCCTGGCCCGCCTTTCTTTACCGACTAACCGGCAAAGTTTGGCTGGTGGAAGTCGGCACGATATGCGGCTGCCAAAGTCCGGAAGAGAGAGTATGGCTGAGTGTCGTACCTCCCGTCGCAGAGGTCTATGCCGCCGATGAAGCTTACGATTCTCCTCGGAGAAGAAGTCTCGGTGTTGGTGGGCTCAGACATCTCGGCGTCCACGATGACAGTCTTTTGATGATGGGTGAACATGGCGGATATCTGCAAGTCCTGCACGGAACTGCTGGCATCGTCGGGATCCCGAGGGCAAGAACGAACGTCCGTGCCACAGAAATAATCGGCTGTTTCTTGGTCGTGGGTGGCCATGAGACGATCCCTCTTGAGAAACTCGACGGAGGTCCTGTCGTCCCAGACGAGCATTAGGACCTGGACTCCCTGGCTGGCCTTCCTCTTGGGCAGCTCCCCTAGGCTGACATCTCCTCCTGGCTTGGCCGCTCGGGGTCCCGGACCAATGTGATCTCCGTAAACACAGACCAGCCTGTAATGTAAATCAAATGACGGGCGGCTGAGATGTCCTCCCAACATCGGCTTGGTTGGTACTTGCCCTGGTAGTATCTGTAGCGGCCGCCGGTTGCTTCTACTGCTGCTTCCAGAGGGATTTTAGGAGCGAAGCTATTGGGAATGTGGGCATCCTGGTAGAGAGTAACTCTGCAACCGTCCCGCTGAGGGAAGAAGGTGTAAGGGACGCCCGGATAGTCCGGACTCCAAAAATCTTTCCCCCACAGACCCGGACCATGATCATGACCTCTTGAGACGTCCGCGAATCGAAGCCTGACGTGGATATTGGCTCCTCGGGGCAGAGGTCTTCGATCTTCTCCTTCTTTGCAGATGGCAAGCCATGGGTCCAGGTCGGAGCCATGGAGGATGTCTGCGACAGGCAAGTAAGCCCTTTCGACGACGGACGCTCCGAGGGGGTTATCCAACTTAACGGTGAAGATGACAGACGCAGCCATGTGGGCGCAGTAGATGCGAAAAGACTCGTACCATCGCGGACTGCTCGGTTCCTTGGTCACGATCCTCGTCCGCCCGACTCTCGCCTTCTCCAGATCGATAGTTGCATACACTCCGCTAACCCCGACCGACTCCCCAATTCCTCCAACAAGCTTCTGATGATTTAATCTGCGAGTGTAGAAAAATACACAAGAAGAAAGAAAACGAGGGTCGGGTTATACTGAAAGAATGAAAGAAAGAATACCTTGGGCCGACAAAATGAGGAGGTTCTTCTGATCCATGACAATCTCTTTATCAACTTTCTCTTTGGCATAGTACTCGTCTCCGTTAAAGAACAAGGCGAGAAAAAGTAGAATCAATACCAGAAAACCATGATAACAATAATAATTAGTTTGTAAAATAATATTCACGTGAAACAGTAAAACTTTTTCTCTCAAAAATAAACAAATGAAGCCATGCAAAAACTCCTACCATCCAGAAGCTCTTGGAAGGAGCAGCGGACGCTCTTCGAGAGTCAAAGAGAGACGACGCCTCCAAGACGGTGACGTGCAGAGTTCCATGGAGCAAAATCTGAGCCATACACCAACAACGAAACCTTAATTACTCTGGCCTCCAAAAGAAGCTAAATTCTCCTTTCTATACTACACTTATAGAACATACTGATTGATTCGTTGAGCAATACACTTGGAGGAACAACTGAGACCGCATTTAAGCAACGAATAGACACTGACAATGCAGGAAGCATCTATTAGTTTTTTTTAAAAAAATTTTTGATTAAAAATTACGAATTCACAAAACTTACTTAAGTAAAAAAATACTTAATCACTTATTTGATCACTATTACTAAAAAATACTTAATATTATATTATAAATTTATAAAAAAATATTTTAATTAAAATTTATTAATCAAAATTAATACAAAATTTTTTAATTATTTCCATTTGATTTTAATTTAAATAACTATATAAATTAATTTAGTCTTTTTAGTTTTTATACTAATAAAATTAAATTTAATTAAAATATTTTTAAAATATTTTTGTTAATACACCGAGGCTAGCCGAATCAAAAGGTCACTAAAATTTAGGCTCGAAATCAAATCGTAGACCAAGAAATCTAAATTAAGATTCTTTACCACCAAGATATGGGAAGTTTGGCTCGACTCAACACCGAAATTAAGGTCCTCAAATCAAAAACTAGTCAAAATTGAGTGTAAGGATAAAACATAAACTGAATCGTTCGGGATAAAACACTCCATAGTTCCGAGTTATAAAACTTAAATTATCTTTACACCTTGATGTTTGGACCTCGGACTCTCGGAGTTGTGCCTCCACTAAGATTCTCCTAAGTTCGGATAACTCAATATTCGAGTTATAAAAGATAAACAACTAGAAGAGTTAATTCTCATGTCCAAACTTAGAAGCAAATTGTGGAAAATGTGAGATTCAAGATTATTTATTACGAAAAATCCGATTAAAATCACGATGTCGAAAATCACAAAATTCAATATACTTCTCGCTCTATAAATAATGCAATCTCTGAATAAGTAAGGATTAATGTCTCATGAGTTGACCCTCCATCCCGAACAATGGACCTACGAAAAGCCCAGATCAACCGCATGGAATCCGAAACAAACTTGGATGAAACACAGTTGCTTCCTCACAGTAGGATCACTCCGGTGCATAACAATTGGCGTATTCAAGAATATAATTTCTTGCATGCAGCTGCCTTGTCCAATGGGTGTTTGTCAGAGCCCTACGCAGAAAGGCGATGAGCAGAACTTAGAATATCAATCAAGTATTGCTCTTCTGAACAAAGAACATATATAAATATAATCCAACTTATGTCTCAGCTGATTTCAAGTGAAATTGTGCATACAGTAATTTCCAAAAGTTGACTGTTTATAGCAGCGATATTATATTAGCATGCCAACGCATCAACTGATTGTGCATCATATATTTAAAGGACCCTAAAATTATTGTTTCACAAAGCAAAGTACCCATCGAAAGTCTGTTTACAGAATGCAACATGTAATTTTTTTTCTTTTACGTAACGACCTTCACCTGGTTATCCTTATTTCCACCTATCATATTGCAGAAGCAATCGCCTCTTTATGTAAGTTACTTTATGTAGGTATGAAGTTACATGAATTGTATAGAGTATACATCTACTAAGGTAACACGGACAAAATGATTTATCAGCATAAAGAAAGAAAGCGTAGCTCGGAGGATGATATATGTGATATTCAATCCAAATAGAATTTTAATTAGACTTAGATTTAAGAATTTAAGTGGACTTCAATAGGATCTAGTTAAAATTATTTATGTTATTGAAAATTTTATACAAAAATAATATTTTAAATTATAAAAGTATTAGGATTTCTCTAGTTGAAATATTATATAAATGACGATTGTATATGAGGAGCGAGATTTAAAAATATTTTAAGAAAGATGAAGAAGAAGATTTTTTGAAAAATTATTTGGAGAGTAAATAAAGATTATTGGTTTGCATTTATAATGATTGGCATACGCAAATGAGTCACTTCATTTTATGTTAGTGTACATAAATTATTTTGAATGTTTCATTTTATGTTAGTGTACATAAATTATTTTGAATGTTTATAATTATTGATATTATTATATTATGGGATAAGTAATTTATTGAATACAATACCAATATTATATGTATTTAGAAAACAAATGAAAATTTTGTTTTGAAAATTTGTAAAACTAAGTTAATTATTTATTTTATTATAAAATTATATAATAATCAAAAAAATATTTTTACTAATGTCTCTCGCTGCATTCATACTCTGATTATGTGATGTAAATCTATCAGTCAGGAAAAATCTTGACAATATGCATTTGTATTCATAAGAGATTGATTTTGATTTTGTGATGTGACATAATCATATGTCACTAAATTAAGTGTATGATCGCAATTGACATCGAAAACTAAAATATATTTTAAATAAGAAGTGAATATACTTTGAATTTTTGAATTTAATAAGATAATATTGTTATCTATTCTAATATATTATGTTTTGATTATATTGTATTTTATGATTATATGATTTTGAAATATGTGTATAATTTAGTTTTAGAATCTAAAATTATATATATTTTTTAACAAAGATGACTCATTTTCTTGCATATTAAAATTTATTCAATACTAAATATTTTACTTAAGTGTAACTTGTTGCATTTTTAGAAGTGTTATTTCTTACTTCATTTAAAATTTATGTAAATTTGTAAGATTGAAATTTTAAAATTATTCTCGTGTATTTTGAAAATTTATTAATTTTATTTGTGAGATATTATTTTTGTATTTGTGTGTATAACTTTAGTTTGATATGTTTATAGAGGTTTGTGGGATGTCAACCTAAGCATATGGTATTGTCATTTACAAACTATCCAAATTTTCAATTCAAAGCGTAACAATATATTCCAAAGATAATATATAGTTGCCACGTTTTTGCAAGTATTGATCGGTAGAAAAATTAAACATAGGAAAGAAATAAAAGATTTTCTAATGGAGTCTACACATATTGCCAACAGAAAAAATGGAAAGATAGGAAGAAACAAAAAAAATTCTAATGCAATCTATATAGATTGCCAACAAATGAAAAAACAGATTAGAAGAAATTCACACTTTACCATTATGCGAAACCCTACATATGGCAGATAATTAACAAACACTGCAAATGGAAAACACATAACTGTGAGACTGTGACTCGTATATTAGTAATATCTGGAATGATCTCCTTCCACATCGTCAACTATGCTAGTTCCCAGTGGCTAGGAGATGTGCAAAAAGACTAAATTAAGCAATCCAAAGACTAGATATCGTAATTCATCAAACTGACACTCAATAGAAACGAAAATAAATGAATTGCCTCGAAGTAATGCAGCATGCCATATCCTTAATTTTTTCCAAACTTGTGACTCAATTAAGATAGTGGAAGTACAACCTTAGAAGATTCTGATTTTGATTTCCTCTCAACGATGTACAGGAGCCTCAGTGTATCTTACCTCCTCAGCCATGGCTTGGTTATTTCTCTCCAGAATCAACCCGGAATGGATACGAGGGTAATGAGCCCACTGGTGAAGAAAGAAGGATATCAGAAACTTGAAGAAATACATTCAAGCACAAGCATTCTTTTCTGAATTTCTAGTCAGGGGAGGGCAATGTTTCTCCGTAGCTTGTGTGGATCGACTGATCGGACCCACGGGATGCCAAAAATAATCTTCCCTAATGCAGAGATTAACTACAAATAATTATAAGCTCTCGAAAGACCTAAATTAATTCATTGTGAGTAGACCGACCATGCTTTATTTAGTTGGGATTGGTTGGTGACGCACCATTTGATTTTTTTTCTCTTTTTTTGTTTAAGTGACGCAGGAAGCAGAAAAGAGGAACCATCAACGTGCTTACATTCTTGGCAGCGGTGCTGAAAGCTTCCCTGTGGCTGATGTTGGGGTTATTGGCTTTGATCCTCTGGATCTCTTCCCTGCACGCAAATTAACCTTTTCAGCCAACATCGAATTATCAGGTCGCAGGTTATTGCACTAGGAAGATATATAATGTCGTCAAACTGAAGAAAAAAATTTTTTAAAAAAAGTTTATGCGATGAATTAGTACAAAGCTGATCGAACATTTGTACATAAACCACAAATGAAAAACGAAGATGTTCAGATGGACTTTTTTAGACAACAAATATGGTATTTTTCTGAAAAGAAGAGGGAAAACAGGAAGGAGAAAGAATGGAAGAGAGAGAGAGTCAAATTACCTTATAAATTGATTATATGCGGATGGAGCCCGATGTCTCTTCTTTGAGGCTGTATTACATGGGAATTGCGGGAAAAGCATGAGAGAGAAATTTTCACATAATAATGAAGAAGAACAACAAATCAAGCATGGCGCAGCCGTTCAGTCCATGACACTGTTCTCCACTAATGATACGTTTTTGAAGGAAAAAAAATAAAAAGAAAGAGAGAAAAAAAAGGTTAAAAAAACAGCAGGATTATTATTATTGATAAAACTCACGGCGGTTGACAGACTCTGGCGTGGATGTGACCTTGTTGCACCAGGATGAGGAGTTGACTTCGTTGGCGGCGGCCGGTTCCGGGCTCGCGAAGCACGGGGCCTGCGCTACACGGAAAAAAATAAATTTAAAAATATCAAATCTCGTCGTCTTGTCAATCACATCATGAGCTCTTAATTAATTACTTATAAAATTACGTTTGGAGAGAAACAGAATAATAAAACAAAAGAAAGGGTTTGGAAGTCCACCGTTGCAGGTCCAAGAAGAAGAAACCAGCAAGTGTCAATAAGGGATCAGTTTAGTCGTGAAGACTGAAGAGGATCCCGACAATCCCTGCCACCCTAGCTTCCTTTAACTTCTGCTGCTGGTTTTTATATTCTTATTAGTATATATTTTTCTGGAAGCTGCCCTACTTGAGAAGATATTAATTATTTTCCTGGTTAGAGGCAAACCTGAAGCTACAGAGCGTTGTTGACGAGCTAGGACTTGAGGGCTAGGCAGGCTACTGCTGTAAAAAGAAGCGTTGGGACTGCTGAAAAGGAAAGGCACCGGGCCCTCCTTCCTTTCTTCCTGGTTAGAGGCATATAGGAGCCTAGGGTTGAGCTTATATTCTCTCTCTCTGCCTTGTGAAAGAGAGAGCGATCATTTTAGAGTGGGAAAGACAGGCTAAAAAGGGGAAGAAAGGGATTTGTTTTTCATGGCGATACCGACGGCCAAAGTTGTTATTCAGGCTTTGTTCTTTCTCTCTCACCTGTTGAAAGCCTTGCCAAGGGGACATGTCCGTAGTGCGGCGGCGGCCATGTTTACTGACCACATATTCGCGCAGTGCCCGCATCTGACGGTCACCACTTCCAGCAGTCTGCTACATGGAACACTCACCTGCGCCATCAAGACCAGCATCTCAGAAGCCTAAATTTAATTTTTTTTAAAAAAAAAATAATGCCACATAACATACTCTCAAATTTGTCAGCTATAAAATACGAGAAGAAGAATTTAAAAAAGAAGGATTGATATATCCACAAAAGTAAAAAAATGGAGGAAACAAATTATATTATTATCATGATATTAATTAATTAAAAGAGGAGGAGGAGATGAGGGGCAACGAAAAAACGTCCGGGAACGGCAGCCAAAAATAAATAAATAAAAAGAAAGCACCCTTCCCATTTCCTAATCCCTTCTTCGTGGAGTATCAGCATCACCAATAAGAGATGAAACATAATACAAGTGGAGAGACATGGCATCATGTCGCAAGTGCAAATGCTCGTCTCAGTTGAGATTAGGGTTTTGCTCTGAAAATCTGGAAGCAAGGAGGAATTCCTGCTGAATGGAGAATGGGACTCTGGGAGGGAGGATAGAAAGGCTCTTGACTCAGAAGAGAGTGGAAAGGCCAAAATGGCCGAGCTGGAAGAGGATGAGATGGTTGGATTAGTGTACCGCTAAGACGATGTTGCAAAAGCTGCAAGCGATGTAGCAAAGTTGCTCAGGCACAGCATTTACGTAACCGGAAGACATGAGTAGCTCAGCTAGCTGCAGACCAGTTTCAGTTTATGGGGAAAAGCAAGTGCCGAAAGAGGATAAATAGGCGATGAGCGAGGCAGGAAGAGTGATAAATATAAGGAGACGGCGACACACAGAGAGAAAGGGGAAACAAAGGGATGGATTTTCTCTGTGCGGGGGGGCGAGAGAGATCCGAAGATGGGAAGCGGGCAAGAACCAGCCGACAAGGTGGGTGTGGCGGTGGCTGTGGTGGTGGGGAATATGATCATCAGACCATCTACGAACAATCATAGCGGATTGGAGAGGAGACGGTAGAGTTCAAGTAGATGAGAAACATCCGATTCAAGAAAAAGTAGCAACCCTATGTACTGGACTCCAGGGTGACGAATAAAAAAAATCAAAGGGTACGGAGTCCAGGCGGTGGTCAGACTGTTCCAAAGACACAGACATGAGACATGGCGCTGGGACCGGGTGCTGCTGCCATGCTCCGTCTGTGTTACTGTCTACCGTCTCAGATGCTAACGCCGCTGACCGTATCTCGGCTTTCTAATATGCTTATTAGGGTTTTACATATGGAGAGCACTGCCATCGTAGAAGAACGTCCCCCACGGTGTGGACAGGAATACGGTCAAATTGGAAAATCATAATAGGATGGAGAAGTAATTCGTTGAAATTTAATTTTTAAAAAATCGAAGGAAGGAAATTTTTGCATATAAACCCATTAATTTGTTAGAATCTGTAACAGCACGCGTGATTTTTAATATTTGCGACTAAAGATCCAGTTATAAACATGGTCCATGCCTTCGTTTCTCGGGGGTACCCCTTTTATTTGGATCTCCTTCTCGGTTTTCCTTTTTTCTCCCAAAGTTTATTTCTATATCTTTTGCATAACCTGTAAAAATATCAGTATGCCGGCCAAATTGAGACGAATCTGAGAATCTGGCAGTGAATTTTTTTTTGGATAAATGCTACTCATCGACTCATCGTCATGTAGCTGCTGAAAATGAAGAGTTTGTTCCCTAGGGTGTTCCGTGCTGCTTGGTCTACTATTGAATTTGCTGTTTGCCAAGCAATTTATCCTCTACGCCCGACCCAGTTAGGACAGACATTATTCTGCATCCAAAACCAAACCACAAGAATTTCAACGGTTTGTTCAAATGATGGCGATAAGCAGAAACAGTTGACTGATCAATGACCCATCAGGATGAGTCATGTTCATGCCTCCTCTTTGTTCTGATCTTACTCCTTATATGCTATATACCAGATAGTGGATGACGAGAGAGGGAGAGGCAAGATTGAGCAAATATATATATATATATGCACAAATAAGAAAGGAAAAAGAAAAAACACATGTAAGAAGATGTATAAGTATCATTTATTCGGTTGGGTGCATGTGATTCAGAGCATTCAATACTGCATGTGTGCAGCCTTAAACCACACATGTAAATGAAACGAGGACCACCACCATTATGACAATGATGAAATTTCACGACTCCTTTGCCGCGTCATCTTTGGTTAGCATGTTTAATTCTACACAGAGCACCATGAGAGGCGAGAGAGGCGACGGTGGATGGCGTCCTTCTGATCTCCATCTCCCATATGTGGTCCACAACACAACAAACGGAAGCATTCCATCTGAGCGGTCTCCTTGAACAAAGAAAAAGCAGGAGGCTGGCACCGAATCTGTCAGCACCAAGACGTGCACTGTACCTTTTCCATCTGTTATCTTGCTAGGCAGCTGGAAAGACATAAACCACACTTATGTATATACAAATACATGAGAAAGAAAAGAAACACCTGCAAGTGGCTAGCATTCGTTTTCCTTCCCAGCACCCACTAGCCAACTCTTGTCTGCTATTGTGGCTCATGATTCTTCTCTCTTATAGCTTACAGGTGCATCCCCTAGATTACAACCAAGCAGCACAGACGCCTATGCGCCAAGCAGTGTCACATATTTTTCAAACAACCTGCGAATACAAAAGTGCTGTACATAATTGTCATAAGTACCAGTGTACATAACAATGAACCATCCCATTTTCCCAAGTCAAGAGTCTTCTGGAGCTCAACACTAATAAAGCGTCAATCAAACCTAAAGAAATAGATACACAGCCAAGCACAATGACAGTGTAGGGTCCAATGTGGGAAAATGGAAAAAGGAAAACAGTGGAAAATAACAAGACATGGAGCTGATTAGGAGGCTCCAGCAACTGCCACAGAGTCTACAGACCTTTGAGCTGACCAACCAAACCGGTTAGATCCATCCATTTCTCCAATGCAGTAGCAGATGACACAAATGCCACCTTTGAGGATTCTATATCCTGCTTGGCTACTGCAGAAACAAGGCATTTGTACAAGTATCATCAGAGAAAACCAAACGAAGGCCAATGTTAGGAGAAAAAAATGTGTCAGTTTGCTCTGAATATCTGCACCTGAAGAAAATAAAGATGAAAGGTAGGATTTAAACGCATCCACCTCAGTCTTCTCCTCTGGACTCGAACTCAGCTGAATGAAGAAAACAAAACATTCTTTTTAGAGAAGCAGCAGCACAATAGTGAGATCATAACATAAGACATGAAATTTAATACATGCAGTTTTTTGTTATGTGCAAAAAAATAAAACAGAGGCTGGCATGTATATGTCGAAACATTTAACAAAAATATTTGCTGAAAATAGACATAAATCAACCTTGTTAAAAGCTGTATCAACATTTTGTACCCAATCAGCATTAGCGTCTAATCCTAGAACAGAACCTGCAGTAGAGAGATCATTGTTATCAATAGCTTGGCCCACTTTGCTCAGCTTGTAGACAAGCTCCTGGAGATATCCTGCAATTATTTTTCTTTTTCAGGTTCTCAAATATAGCAACTGTAAAGTGCTGACATCATTATTTTTTCAAAAAAAAGTAGAAAATATACAAAGAAGCACTGAAAATGAAAGAGTGAAGAAAATCGGAAGGGACAGCAAAGAAATAGGATATATTAGTATCAATTTATTGTGGGTTTACTTGTTCTATTAGTTTCATTTCTTTTTTTGGCCCATTACCTTGGGGTATTAAGAGAATGAATCCTATAAAACAGGTTGTTATCTTCCCTTCAGCAAGGAAATAGCAACGACAGATAATGCCGTGTGTAACCAGCAGATGCACAAGGTTATGACCTACATAGTGTGTTTCGAGCAGAGCTATTGCTGATATTATGGAGAAAAAGCTCAAGGCATTCAAATTAATCTCAAGTGTTGATTGAAAAGCAAAGTTCATCAACTAATATCTAGCGTCCACATTAGGCATGACTTAAATTTAAAAGATTGAGAAAAAGGGTCTTCACTGAGTAATAATATAAAGTTCGACATTTATCCAGAAGAGGTTCATGAGAAGTTTCACTGTTAGTACCTCTTTAAAAAAAAGCAGCAAAAGTTTATAATGCCATGCCTACCAAAAAAGGGTATTCTGCTCTCTTAATAGTGTGAGGAGTAAATCCTCTTAGGGTACTACATCTGAAGCAAAAGTCGAATAGTGAGGTAATTTGTAGATGCATTTCTCAAAAGCTAGGGTATTAAAGGTAGAATGTTGATGTCGTGCATGCTCCTAGAGATATCCAGTCAGCAAAAAATGAACAGCCATACTTGTGCTCCAAATTTACTCTGATCTGCAATGTTTCCGACTTTAATTCAAGAAAAGAAGAGCCTGATGAAATCACAATGGTGGCTTTTGAACTAAGTCCGTTCAGTGGAGATATATATATATTTGTCGTTTTTGGTTAGGGAAACCTTTATCCTATCCTAATTACATGAGAAGTTAAAGAGGTCTTCTCCTACATTAATTGTAGGTCGCAGTTGGGTAATGAACACAGCTAACCAAGTCCATGACCATATAGGAATTGTTCATGCTAATTTGATGGTGTTTCTCCAAATCAAGCATTTTCTCCAAATAAGAAGCACATCGAACTCAATCAGTAATATAGCCAGAATCACATGGGAATGAGGGTTATTGTAGAACTCGAGGCTATGTATTCTCCCAAGTATGTAGCAAAATCAAGAAGGCTAGGGCAGGTTAGGGAGTCGAAAATGTGAACCATGTGTGTTGCAATCCAAAAAATAAAAAGGCCAATCTCATTGAGAAAATGTTATGTGTGGAAGTGAGGAGGAGGAGGAGGAGGAGGAGGAAGACAAGGAAGAAAGAGCAGACAAAGAAAGACGGACCCTTTTCGCGGTTGGAGGAGCTGATAACCTCCTGGCGCTGGAGCCTCTTCTTCCTGTCCTTCTTCACCCGCTCCAGAAGCTCCTCGTCGTCGTCCGCCTCGAGGATGGCGGCCTGGGACGGAAGGCCGTTGGCAACAGGAAGGAGGAGGGTGAGGGCGGTGAGGCAGTGGCGCCTGCCAAGGAGAAGAAGCGGAGTATCGGCAGTGGTGTTGCTGGAGTTAGTACTCCCCGTTCTCCTCCCTGGCGTTGCCTGAGGATTATTGCTTCTGCTGAAGACGGCAGGAGAGGGCCCTGTGATTAGATAAAAACTACGAGCCGCCGCCGCCGCCATTTGCAATCCTCCTCCCTGAATATGTAAACCTCTGTCGGTGGATGGACAAGAAGAAGAAAAGGAAGAAAGGGATGAGAAACGCACGATGCGGTAGTCGCCTCTGCATTATCTGTTGCTGTTGGCTATGGATTCAGTCCCCCATGTGACTTCGCAAGATCCATATAATTATAAAATAATATAAAATAAAAAATATATTTAAGTCCCTGGGTCTAAATTAATTACAAACAAGTCCCTGATATCTCAAAATTACGTTTAAGTCTCCCCCGTTGGATTATTTTTACATGTTAGCTCCTGCATTAGTTTCTCCCAACTCGGATTAATTTTTTTAAAAAATATTTATACATGAGGTCCATAATAAACCTATACTATTTTGTCTTAGACGTAAGTCATCTCTCCAAGACTAACATATGCTTGAAACAAAAGACATAAATGTTCCTTTATAGTATGTCTTTGCTTAGTTATTGGGTTAAAAAGATTGCACATTGATTTAACGAAAAAATATTTGAATATATTTTTTACTAATAGTATTAAAGTATCAATTCTAAAAAAAGGAAAGGATTTTATTCATTTCCGTTGAAGAAAAAGTTAGCTTATCACCCCCGCTCCATCATTTTATGTATGGTATATACCTCGCAAAAATCTAAAATCACATAAATATTTTCTGTATAATTGAGACTTATATACAATGGTGTAATAGAAAGAGAATATTTGTTACGTTTAAAAACACAAGTGATGCGGTGCTCTTAGCTGATGCAGTGCTCTTAGCTGAGCATAACGACCTAGGAAACATATATACATCCCTGATGTAAATTAATGATTTTTGTTATAATATTAAATGTCATAAATTAACCTCACATCGAATATTGAATAAATAAGATTTAATATATATAATAAAAAAATACTTATATTTCATCAATTTAAATTTTTAAAATAATTTTATATTTTATCAAATATAATAAATTAAATTTTGAGATAATTTGATATTAGAGAAAGTTGATGTCGTTGTTTATTCCGCCTTTGTTTTGCCCCATCTTTTCTCGTACAAAAAGAAAGTAACCTTTGTAGTTTTCAGTTGCTTCCTTGCCTGATTGAAGACTCTCTTTATATATACAAGTCTCTGCGTGTGTGTGCGTGTTATACTGTAGCTGCAGCGGTCGTCTTCTTTGTTCCTTGCTTTCCTTGGTTGGTAGTCCCGCCATCCGGGCAAGAATCCGGCTTGTATCGAATTTGTTTGTTGAGGGGCACGGCATATGGCACCCGGAAGCGACCCTTTCCCTCCCGACAAGCCCACCCGTTACTCTCCTCTCCACTTTTGGAATCCCCTAATCCCTTTTCTTCCTGCAATCCAGCCTCCCCTCATTCCTCTTCATCCTCTCGTCTATTTTGTTTTCCAGGTCTCCCCCTCCCCGCCAACCCAGTCCCAGCGATTCATGCCGTGGAGGACATGCGGGCTTTCCGCATCTCGCCCATCCGCTGCCTCTGTTGCTGGTGCCTCTCTGTCCTTGTCTACTTTCCGGGTATGTACTGTACTGTACAATGTATTGTATTCTAGTACTTAATTATTTGGTCTCCGTGTGATGGTTCATTTTATTATCCCAAATAATAATAATAATAATGCATGCAGGTCTTTTGATGATCGAGGCGTTCATTGGGACTTATGGGGTGAACTACGGTAGAATTGCCGACAACCTGCCTTCGCCGGAAGGCGTGGTGACCCTTCTGAAAGCAGCAAAAGTAAGGAACGTGAAGATCTACGACGCGGATCACAGCGTTCTAGAGGCGTTCAAAGGCTCCGGCATCGAGCTTGTGGTGGGGATCCCCAATGAATACCTGGTCGACATGAGCGTGAACGAGGAGCGGGCCATGGACTGGATCAAGGAAAACGTGCAGCCCTATCTGCCCCAGAACCACGTCCGAGGGATCGCGGTCGGCAACGAGATACTGGGCGGCCCAGACCCGGCCCTCTCCGAGGCTCTGCCCAGCGCCCTCAAGAACGTCTACAGCTCCCTGAAGAGGCTTCAGCTCGCGGACTCCATCGAGGTCCTCACCCCGCATTCCCAGGCGGTGTTCGCCAACTCGTATCCTCCGTCGTCGTGCACCTTCAAGGAGAGCGTCCTCCCATACATGCTGCCTATCCTCGACTTCTTCACCCAGATCGGCTCCTCCATCTTCTACATCAACGCCTACCCGTTCCTAGCCTACAAGAACGACCCCGATCACATCGACATCAACTACGCTCTGTTCCAGTCCAACCCCGGCGTGTACGACGCCAAGACCAACCTGCACTACGACAACATGTTCGACGCCCAGATCGACGCCGTCTACGCTGCGCTCGATGCCGTCGGATACGGGAAGATGGAAGTCCGGGTTTCCGAGACTGGCTGGGCGTCCAGCGGGGACGAGAACGAAGCGGGAGCCACCGTTCACAATGCCAGGACTTACAATTTCAACCTGAAAAGGCGACTGGCCAGGAAGAAAGGGACTCCTCTCAGGCCCAAGATCCCCGTCAAAGTTTATGTCTTCGCTTTGTTTAACGAGAACTTGAAGCCGGGGCCTAGTTCCGAGAGGCATTACGGCTTGTTCAAGGCCGATGGGAGCATTGCATACGATGTTGGCTTTACCGGTTTAAGGTCTTCCCATGCAACTCGTCTCTCTGTCAAGGTACCTTCGATTCATTCATTCATTGCTTTTTTTTATTATTTTGTCTTCTCCTTTTCTCTCTGTGAATGAGTGAATACGAACGAACGAACGAGGCAGCTAGCAATCGAAAGCGGATAAATTCCTTTCCTTCACCCTTCTCATGTTCTACTTCTGGGCGGCAGGATATCCGAGCTCAAGGTTGGTTGGCGCCCTACTCCTTGCTTCTGTCGGCCTGTGTCAGTGTTCTGGTCATGGTCTTATGACATACCAATTGAAGGTCATGAGAGTCTCCTGGGAGAATTGCCAGAGCTGCATCAGGAGTGCAAATACAAGCCCCAAGTCATGTTTAGTTAACCTTCTGGGCTGTGTTAAGTTGTATGTTCCAAAACAAGAGAGAGCCCCAAGTGGCTTTTGGTTTCTTTAACTTGATATGTCGTTCATTCTTCATGGGCAGTTGGTTTCTGAAACTCAATTACATGATTTATATTAACCTTTCTGACACTCAATGACTCAACAACCTGTTCAGATGTTCAGATGTATGACCGTATCAATTACACCTGATTGTGTACTGCATGGCACTTTTTGTTCCTCGTGAAGCATTGCTGATTAAATCTTTGAACGATTAAAGCAACTGTCGGCAGGATAATTACTTAGTCTATTTTAACAAGAATTGGGATCAGTCCAATAAAGTAGAGTAGAAATCGCTCACACATGACACCAGTAAGCTCGCGTCTTTAAGGAGAGATCGTTTGCCTCTCCATTCCTGCCTGGTAACAGTAAAGAAAGGAACTCCAAAATTGTAAACAAAATTGACCAATGAAACTGGACTCTACAAGCTAGTCTTAGTTCAGCAGTGACTCGTGCAGGATCCCACGTAGTAATGCATGCCCAGCTAGTAAAGATGGGACAAGGAAATACAAATCCATCTGTGCGAGTGGGGAATCCGCCAGCTCAGAAACAAAGAGCGTAGCAGTTAGATCTCCAGAGCTTTCAAATGATAGCACAGGCAGGCGGACTCTACTTGCAGGAACAAGTCCAGACCCTTAACAAGTCTTTGCCCCATCTCAGCATTGATGCAGTGGCTAAGACAGCCCGTAATCACATGGAGCTGTGCTGGAGAGGGGAGAGGGGCGGGTGGGGGTGGGGTATATATATACATATGGGAGAACCAACTGTAAGGGAAAGCTAGTGAAGGAAGTACTATTTGTAGCTGCTAAGCATAGCACATATTCTTACATTCTCAGCAAACTACATGCATTCTGCAGGGTATAGCCAGAATGTCTAAGAGAACTCTTTACCAGCAATAGCACCAATGCAAATGTGTTTGACAAAGAAAAATAAGTTCAATACTTGAACCTAAGACTAAAATCACAAAAACCTGCAGGAACCATCAAATGAGCACTTGATGCTCACATTGAGAGAACTTTGGGTGATGATATGCCATGTTGAGAATGATTCATTATAAAAATTAACCAAATGATTTTGAAGATGCAACCGCAATAAAATCATGCAATGTCATGCAAAGCATCAGGTTACTTATCCATCTACTAACTTGTTACTAAGCTATGCAAGTTAAAATGTATGATTTGCAAATTGAAGTAGCAGCTAAACAAAATCTGCAGAGCTGGCAGATTTGAACTCTTGTGCACACTATCAATGTTTCAGGCACTTCAACAATTATATAGAGGTAAATAGCAAAAACCTAGCTTATCCTCGCTAGCTGATTTACAATTTGCAGTTGTCAAAAGCTAACATGCTACTGCTACTGAGAAGAAATTGGTAAGAAAGATTCTGATGGACCTAATATCGGGCTCATTCTCATGTCACATACAAAGTAAAATGGATGCAATGAAAGCAGCAGCATGTACTCGCTACAAATTTAGGTCATCTGTTCTGTTACATAGCAGACCAGTTGAAGCCTTTCGCTTCCAATGAAAAGAAGGATCACCATCCACAGTTGCCATGCGCTTTCTGTCCAAAGCCTCAGCCCATGATGCACCGTCTCCCCCAGAACTCCACTTATTTGAGCATGAATCAAAAGGATCATCAGTGGTGTCAATGGGTAAGAGATGAGAATTTTTATCATGGCAAGAACTAGTTGAGCGCTCATCATCCTCAGATCCAGGAATCAATGTGTTTTCTAGAGCCAAAGTTGGGGCCAGGGACAACGCCAAATTGCATCCTGGGTTGGGCAGGTGCATACAAGATTGCCTGATGTTTGCACTTGTGTCTAGAGCATTTGAGGTGAGTTTACTTCCGAGAAAGTTGTGCAAGAAATTCATTTCAACCTCTTCAATGTGGGTGGTGTGAACCGAGTCCTGAGGCTTCTGAATGCACTGATTGGTGCCAGTCATAATCTGGCAATCACCACCGTAGTACAAGGGATAAACATGGCCGTAACATGGCATTGTGCTGGTCTCCGCAGATGTAGGTACGCATGTAACTCTCCAGGAGAGAGGCGAGAGCTCGGGGAGAGGGTTTGCAGAGGAATCTCTGGGCTCAGAAGAAGCATCTGCGCTGACAGGTTGAACTTCCCAGCTTGCAGAGTTTGTTATAGGAGGTGTGAGACACCACAATCCGGAGTGTAAGTCGCTAGGTTGGGCAGGCGGTGGCAAGGAAGTAGCAGAGGAGTGAAGATGGTCCTTGTTATGTTGGGGGAGTTTATGCGTGACATCCCGTGAGGCATTGGAGCTGAGATAGCTCCCCGGATTGCAGTGACGCTGGCTCCTCGATGCTCTCCTCGGAATGCAACCCAGGTTAAGGGCCGCTGAGAGTGAAGCATAACAGCGGTGTGATTCATTTGTTTACAAGGAAACCAACACGAATTCTCGCAATTGTTAGTGTTCCATTCTAGTGTTGTGGACAAGGAACGGTTGGGGATTGATTATAGACAAAGAAGAAGAAGAAGAAGTAACGCAGCGCTTTTTAGCTGCAGTTTCCTCCGCAAGACAGAAATCGAACAAAATATATATAATTAATTAATGGAGAGGGGTGAATGATAGATTGTACCAGTCAATGTGTGAGTCAGGTGGGGTTACCTTCAATGCAAGGCTGGAGAAGGTCTTGGCTCTCGTTGGCGTCATCCCTGCGGATGATGGTGTCGATGGCGTTGTTGGCTCGGTCCCAGAGCGTCTTGGGATCCATGTACTCGGCCTGCAAAGTGGAAAAAGGAGAAGGTAATTTTCCATTTAAAAGCGGCATTAGCGAAGAAATGGGGGGGATGACGAGGAGGAGGAGGATTTGGGACAAGAGAAAGAGAGAACCTCGGAGTTGGCCTTGGAATACATGATCTCCTCGGCCTTGAGGACGACGCAGGGGAGCTTCTCCTGCCATTCCCTGTTCCTCCGCGTGGAGGGGCTGTGGGCGTCGCTCACCACTCTGCCCAACCAACCCCCATGATATATTTTGAGATCAAATCAATCGATCGATCATGCCCTTTTCCTTCCTCAAGACAAATACGAGAAAAGGGAGAAGAAGAAAGAGAAGAAGGAAGAAGAATAAGAAGAAGAGGAAGAAGAAGAGAGATCTGTGGACCTGAAGATCTCTTGGATGAGTGATCCTCGCATGGGCCGATGCCTGTCGCTGTGCCATGCTCTCCTGACGCACTCGTAGGGTCTCGGCCCCGGTCTCGGCATCTCTTTGTTTCTCTCTCGCGCGCACGCGCGCGTCCGGACGAGCAAAGGAAGGAGAAAGCAGGGAGGAGAGGAAGCCCCTTGTCCCTCCTCTCCGCCCTTCTCGCTACTCTACCCAACAAACCATAGAGAGAGACAGAAGGGCTTTGGTTTCGTGGGGGGCAGGGCAGGACAGGGTCGGGGGCATTCAATAATGGCTACCCATTTGTAAGTTGCAATCGATTTCAATCGCCATCTCCTTTGGCCTGCCTTCGGGCAGGCAAGCAGGCCGGCCTTCACATTTCCCAGTTCACGGCAGGCTATCTAATCTATTTCACACACAATCGTGTTACTACTTTACTAGCTACGACACGCACTAGCCAGTCACAGGTAACAATCCTACCTGCTCTGCCTGACCACGAGCCACGAGCCACCAGTCACCACTGAACACAGGCCCCAATTGAACTGACCTGAATTGAATCGAATTGCGTGAGAAAAATAAATAAATAGATAAATATTTACAATGATACATCTTCCATCAGCCCGTCCCACCGTGGGACATGCCCCACCGCCCCAACAACAACATCGCGTCGCTTCAATTTACACAGAATCGTCGCCTTGGTCGATCGAAATGCCTTGAGATCCGATCACCACCATTACTTATCTTGTGATGTGCTTTCGGTCGATGCCCCGACGTAGTGAATGCACATCATCACCATTGAATTGCTCTGGTTGAAGTTCGGCGATCGGTTATATCTAGTCGAACCGAAAAAAAAAAATCGGCGTCAGAAGCCAGAAGAAGCATTTAAACTAGTCCCATTCAGTTTTGGTTTGGCCATTAATTAGGTTCGAGCCCAAGGTGACTATCCAAGTTCGTTTTCGTCAATAGTCCAGCTAAAGAAATTTATTCGTATTATATATTTGCTGATTTTCCGAGATTCGCAAATTTCGTTGTTAAACCTTCCTAGAATTTCGCGGTTTTTGCAGGGCACAAGTCGTTGCATCTTTCTACCAAAAGAAAAATAGTCTCAGGATCTGCGTTTTGCCACACGTTGCCTCCACGGCCATCAACCGGAATCACTCACTGAGCGACTCAAAAGTCCGTGGACCTTAAACACGTCACGATGGCATTAGCAATCAATTAATTCGTGTTACAATATCTGAAGAAAAAAATTTAAAAAACAAAAGAGTGAGAGAGAGAAGCGCCTAGCTTGTCCTTCGACTCTCCAGGCTTCCGCACTAGGTGGCATCCTTTTGCTGATGATGCTTGTTTGTCGTCCTTGGTTAGCTGTAGACCAATGCAATGCAGACATAACACGTCGAAATGTAAGGTAATGGGGTCGGGTGATCCAACCATCTCACTCGTCTTCTGTTCAGCGTGTCACTGCTGCTGCAGCCCCGGATGGTACCTGACTCCAGCCGCTATTACTCTCTGTTGTTCTATCTGCCATACGCAGCACAATCATCAACATATGTACCTTCATCATTGTAGATATCTCTCTCTCTATACATACGACATCAAAAGTAATTTTTGATCTCATTGTTTAGCCATCAAAGCAACTCTTGCAAATAGCAGATGCCATGCATCGAGTGATCATCAGATAATTAGAGAGAGAGAGAGACTCAGGGAGAGGAATCTAATTTTATCTATTGACATTATATATATATATATATATAAACCGGTACCTGGAAGAATTCGTGCAGTTTGTTCTTGAGGTAGCAGTACTCCTGCTCCAGCGCTTCCAATGATCTCACGCACCTGAAAATAGTCAAAAGGCACACTCACGTACCACCATTGGTATACAAGCTTTAATTGGTAAGGGAATGCGGAAAGGTGTTTTTGTTTTTCAAGACGTTAGGAAAAGAAATGGCAGCACGCAGCATCTTCCGTGCATGAGCGACTGAGTGAGTGATTAGAGATGGGGATTGTGACCAACCCTGCCCAGTTGCTGCGCTCGGAGGCAGAGCGGAAGGCAGCGCACACATTTCGAACACGTTTAGCCCCGATGCTGGAGCTGCTTCCCATCATCTGGTTCAGGTGCGTTCCCATTTTCCTGTAGTCCGTGCACTCTCTTTCCTCTCTGCGTTCATTTTCAATCAACCGCAGGTATTTTTATGCTACTCGTAATATGGATTTTTTTTGTGGGAGGAACTCGAAATATGGATATTATTGGATACATTTATGTTAACGAATGAAATATCGACACTTACAGCATCCGTCTTAGATTCCGCAGAAGCTTCTCTGTCTCCCGGAAGTAGATGGTAACAACCTCATACACAAAATTTGGGGAGGAGTCGTCCTGTAGCTGCTGAAGCTGCATAAACTGTTCGTCCAGCACCTCCTGCATGTATTTCATTTTGGTTAGTTGGCTGGACACGGTCTATATTTTTCATTCACGCAGCTAGGAAAAGAAGTAGAAGAATAAGAAGAAGAAGGAAGACGTGGTGGAAGAGGAGGGCCATTAAGCGGTTCATGTCGGCCTCCAAGCGACCCGCGCCCAGCCCGAGCATCCACACCGGCAGACCCGTCTTGCCCGATCGAGATTGACGGCGGCTCTCTCTCTGATTTTTATTGACAACTAGTAAGCGGACGACCGGCGTTCTCTGTGCCTCGGTTGGATAATACGATTACGGAGTGGCAACGAAGTTTCAGTGTCGTGGTCTGCATTTGCTTGCTATTTATAAGATTTGCTGGTGTGGTGGTGGACATGCCCAATTGCCCATGCTCAATGCTATGCTGGCTGGCGCACGAGTTGTTCCTTTCATAAGTGTGATATACATAATTAACCTGCGCTTCTTGTCAGCCAGTAACGAGTGCGCGAGAGAAGATCGACGCCCTTAGTTCCGATACGAGGCATAGATCTAAAAGCGCTGTGAACGGCGGATATTGTGTCTCATAGAGTTCTACGTCCCACCCACTTCTAACGTGCTCTCTGTCGCTCTCTCGCTCGCGACAGCACAGGAGGAGGAGGAGAAGAGAAGAGGAGCGGGGGCGTGCGTGGGGAGACGGGATCGAGGCGAATGCTCGGCATCTACCAGACCGGCTGCAGAGAAGGACCCCGTGCCACCGTTGTGTCACCTCCTCGCGTGCTCTTTTTTGTTTTTCTTTTTCTTTTTCTCTCTTAACAATTTTCTTTTCCGTCTTTCTTTGTTGTTTTTCTGTGTTCTTTTTAATTTATTTCAACTTTTATTATCATTATTAATATTATAAGAAGTAAAGCGTGAAGTAGAAAAACTACCCGAGGACGGCCCTCTCTCATAGTTTCAGGGCCTGCACCTCGAGACGTGTGTCTAATGCCGCCTCCTTTTTGTCTCTTGGGCCGAGCAGAAGCTCTCCTATTCTCTTCCCCGACCACCACCGCCTGCCGGCGGTGTGCTGTCGCCTGTTCTTTTGTTCTTTCTGGGCTTTCTTTGATCTATTCATTGCCCTTTTCATTGTTTCCTTCCATTTTCTTTCTTTCTTCGTTTTGCATGCTTTTTCACTAGCTCTCGGAGAAGGAAATATTATTCATCTCCGTTTGATTTCGAATTATGGTTAGAATTAGTAATTTTTTAAATTATTTTTTTATAAAATTAATATTAATTATTTTATATTATTATTAAATTAAATTATTATAAAAAAATTAATTAATTTTAACAATTTTAAATTATTATAAAGTCAATTTTAAAAAAAAAATATTAATTTATAGAAATTTATTAGTTTTAATTTTTGACTTTAATTTTAAATCAAACGAGTCTAATGACAAACAGGCCATGTTTTTTTCAACATTTTATGTAATTTTTTACTCAATATTTTTATTTAATACTTTTTAAAAAATATTTGTATAACATTTTTTCATATTTTTTAAAAAAATTAAATTTAAAATCAGATTTTGGTCAAAAGATTTAAAAATTAATTTGATCGAGAGTGAAATAAATTAATTTCGATCAAAATGGATTGAATTTAAATTCTAAAATCAAAACTTAAAAACTTGATTTAAAATAAACAAGAAATAAGATCTAGAGACAGGATTCGATTTTTGATTTTTGATTTTTGAAATATTTGATTTTTAATGAAAATTCCTAAACCATGGAAAACTTGATCTCCGATATTTGCAAATTAACACAATTATTTTTAATATCCACAAAATACTGGCTTTATTTGCAAACATTCCTATAACTCGGACTCGGTTCCTACTTCCTAGTCAGACAAATCCGAATTCGAGTGGGCGTCGCGCCAGCCAACGGTCATCTCGGCTGCTGTATAAAAACCCCAAAGCCTTTAACTTTTCCCAGCTTCTGTGCATGCTTGTCCTTAGCTATGGGAGTGATCCTGACAACAAGATGAAGATCTTGAGGAATGTTCAAGGCACGGTTCTCGTTCTTG
Source organism: Trichopus zeylanicus subsp. travancoricus (assembly GCA_005019695.1). Lineage (NCBI taxonomy): Eukaryota > Viridiplantae > Streptophyta > Magnoliopsida > Dioscoreales > Dioscoreaceae > Trichopus > Trichopus zeylanicus. The sequence goes on along the minus strand of RXID01015661.1, from coordinate 76,238 downwards.
TTCTTCATTTCTCTCCCTCTTTCTTCCTTTTTGTTTTCACTCCAATTTATTGGTTTCTTGTAATGGAGCCGATGGGTTTTCATTTCCTGTTTGGTTCCAATCTGAAACCCCAGATGACGAATTTTGAGCTTTTAGATCATTTTTCATTTGATTGCGTTCGATTGCTATCCTTGTCTAAGTCCGTGAGACGGTTTGGGGTGATTGAAGAAATTTGGAGATCAAGGTATGATATCATGACCTTTATGGGTTTAAATCTGGTTTCTTGTTTGTTTTTTTGGATATAATTAGAGTTTAGGGTTTCAAATTTGAAGCCTTAGACAACTATTTTATATTTTAGATTCTTGGTTTTGTCTTGCCCATTAGGCACTCTGAGGTTTGCTATTCTGATATTTTTGGGTGTATGAATTGTTTTGTCCTTAACATCTTTTGATTGTTTCTTGGAGCTTATGAGTTTGGGTCTATGTTTGAATTTGAGACCATAGTTTCACACTTGGGATGGGATTGGTGTTCGTTTTTCGGGTTCCTGAGTTGGCCTCGGAACTGAAGAAATTTGGAGATTTGAGGATTGAGGTACAAAGATCCTATCTTTATTAGAATTTAAATTGATTGTTTCTTATCTTTTTAATTTTTTTTATTTGAGCGCATTTTGGGCTTTTAATTCAATCCAAAACCCTAAATAGCCATTGTCAGGTTTTGGATCAATTTTGTCTTTCCGCTACATGCGATTAGGCTTCTAGTTTTGAGTGATTGGAAGAATTTGGAGCTATCAGGTACATTGTCAAGCAATGCCGAGTTCAAATAGACATATATTTTTATATTCATTTTTGACCCTTATGGCTTTAGTTTGGTTGTTTTGTCATTCCATTGCTTGATGATGGATTTTGGGTATGTGCGACAGCTTGGAGTGAGTAAAGAAATTTGGAGATCAAGGTATACTGTTATGATCTTTATGGGTTTAAATTTAACTTCTTGATCTGATTGGTTATGATTTCAAATCTAAAGCCCCAAACAGCCATTTAGGTTTTAGATTATCTATTTTGTCTTGTCATTGCGTGTGGTTGGTGTTCCTATTTCAGTTTTGCGATAGGATTTAATGCTATTAGAGGAGTTTGGTGTTCCGAGGTATACATCATTCTAATCTTTATACCAGTGTTGTCCATGTATTCAATTGTCCTTTTTTGGGTTTTCTGTTGAGGCTTGAAGTCATTGGAGGGGCTTTCCAGTATGCTATTTTGAACTTTGCCTTGTCCATGTATGCAGTTGGTGTTCTTGTTTAGTTTTTTGTTGGTGCCTTGGAGTCATTGGAGGAGTGTTTAAGGTACTCTGTTCTGAACTCTTCTTGTCCATGTATGTACTTGGTGTTGCCTTCCAAATAAAATGGCAGAGTCTATTACTTTAAATTGTGTGCAAGCCCCCATTTGATAAAAGGGTGGGGCTTTATCATGTTATTACTATGTTGATTTGAGCTTATGCTAGCCTTCTCTGAAGTGTGACATATGCACTTTAGCCAAATGTATACACTTGTTATCTTGTTTGTTGTGCTGGAGCTTGGAGTTATTGGACGAGTTCCCAAGCACATTGTTCTAAACCTTGTCTTGTCTATGGACTTAAATTTGATAAAATTTGGAGCTTGGAGTGATTGAAACAATTTGGAAATCAAGGTATGTTGTTTTAAACTTTATGGGTTAAAATGTGACTTCTTAGAGCCAATGAGCTGGAGTTTCAAATCTGAAGCGGTAGACAAATATTTTAGGTTTTAGATAATTGGTTTTGTTAGTAATAGCATGTGATTGGAGTTTGTGGAGCAATGGAGGCAACATTTTGAGGTACACCATTTTGATCTTTTGCTAGTCTCAATTGAGGTGGTCTTAATTTAACATTTTTTATATGTTTTCTTGGAGCTTATGAGTTTGGGTTTGTTTCTGTTTGAATTTGAGACCATATTAGTCGATTATTATAAGTTTAGATTGATTTCTGTATTCTTGTTTTGTCATTGTATATTTGTATGTAATGGGTATTCTTTTTGAGTTTTGTTTTGTGGCTTCAAGCGATTGATTGAATTTTGAGCTCATAGGATTGAAGCATGATGTTCTCATCTTTTGTGTGGATTTAAATTTATTGCTTTCTTAGGCTGATTAAGGGTTCAAATCTGAAGCCATAAACAGCCTCTTTAGGTTTTAGATTACTAGATTTGTTTTGTCATTGCATGCTATTAGAGTTTGTTGAGGAATGGAGGAAACATTTTGAGGTATGTTGTTCTAATCTTTTTGGGAGTCTAAAGTGATTTGTCCTTGACCCCTTTTGATTGTGTTTTTAAGTTTTTGAGTTCAGGTTTATCTATGAATTTGAGACTATAGCAGTCGACCATAGGTTCTAGATAGATTTTTGTATTGTTGTATTTCCTTATATGCAATAGGTATTCTTTTTTTAGGGTTTGTTATGTGACTTCAAACAATTGGAAGAATTTGGAGCTGCAAGGATTAAGGTACGTTGTTCTTATCTTTGTATGAGTTTAAATTAATTATGATCTTTAAGGCTGATGAATTAGGGTTTCAAATCTGAGGCCGTATGTTGAATTTTAGGTATCTCGAACTCGAATTAGAGTTTGAATTAAAATAGGAATCTAAAATTGAATTTAGATTTATAATTAATTTGTAATATTAGAAGTTGTAATTAGAGTAAAATTCAGACTCAATAAAAATCTATAAATATACTATAATACATAGGGCTTAGGTGTGGTGTGATATTGAGGTTGAAATAAAGAGAAATAAATAGAGGAATAAAGAGAATAAAGAGAAGTGAAAAAGAGTGTATCGGCTATCGTGTGTGGGTCTTTCTAGTGCTTATCGGTGATCTCTCGTGGTGATTCTTCGTGGTGTTCTCTTGGAGATTCTCTCTGAAGGTGGAGACATTGCTGAGACTTAGTAGAGAATTTAGTTGAGTAAAAAATAGTGCAGTCTTTTTTATAAACTTTTGTAAAAGTCTTTTCTTTTGATAGTTGATCTTTCGCTGCATTATCTTATTATTTTCTTTTATCTTATATTACTTCTCGTTTCTTGTGTTGTTTGAGAATAATGTGGTTCGTGAATTTTCTACTACGAATCTCAACAATTGGTATCAGAATTTAGGAGTAAACAACCAATATGACAAAGTCCTTACTTGATGTGGAAAAATTTGACAGTAAGATAAATTTTGCCTTATGGTAGAAGAAGATGAAAGCGGTTTTTATTTATCAATGTCTGCAAAAGACATTAGAAGAAAAGGAAAAGAGGCCGGCCAAGATAAACGATGAATATTATGAGGAAATAGATCAAAAGATATTGAATTTAATTATTTTAAACCTGACTAATGAGGTTTTGTACAATGTCATTGACGAAGAGATGTGATGGATATATAGACAAAACTCGAAAAGTTGTACATGTCAAAAAACCTCGCGAACAAGTTCTATCTGAAACAATAGTTGTACAGACTGCGTATGAGGGAATGTATAACTATATTACATCACATGAATGCCTTCAATAAGATTATCAATGATTTGCTAAAAGTTGATGTGAAGTTTGAAGAGGATGATAAGGTGCTGATTCTTCTGATATCTCTTCCTGTTTCGTACGATCATATTGTGACCACAATTCTTTATGGTAAAGAAACTCACAAGATGGAAGATGTGACAACTATTCTTCTTTTTAATAAGAAAATGAAAAACTCTAATATTAATATGGAGTTTGGTAAATGATTGGTGGCTCACGAAAGATGAAGATTAAGAGAACGTGGAGAAGGCAAATAATGGTCCAAATCAAAATTGAAGCCGAAAATATAATGTTATTCATATAAGAAGTATGACCACATTATATGGTATTGCTCTGAACGTGGGAAGATAATATCCTCCAATATGGCGACAATAATAGTGAATGATACTTTTGAGAATAGTACGGATGGAGACGTTCTTACAATATCCGCATAAATCGGCACTTCTGGTAAGTAAATTTTAGATTTTCGTAGTTCTTATCATATTTGCTTTATGGAAGATTTGTTTACTTTTTATAAGAAGAATAAGAAAAAAGTTACTATTTGGTTGGGTGATAATTCAGTATGTGAGATTACCGATATGGGAACAGTCAAAATCCAGATGTTTGATGGAGCGATTCGTACTTTTACTGGAGTGAGGCATGTCTCCAAGATGTGAAGGAATCTAATTTCACTTGGTGTACTGTACTCAAAAGGCTGTAATTATTCAGCAAGAGATGGAGGCATGAAGGTGACACGCGGTATTAGAATCCTAATAAAAAGTGAGAAATGTGACAATATTTATCGATTAATAGAGAATATCATTGCAAGTGGAGTTCTGATGGCTACAGTAGTGAAAATGAAGCAGGATACTCGAAGTAATTTAATGGGAGATAAATATTTTTCTCAAATTACTTTTACTACAACAACATACACATGTCATCCAAAAAGTTTTCGAAAGTACAAGACTATAGGCATGAAGAGCGAATTCGAGGTTGGCTCGAGCTCGCGTCTTGCGATTAGCTGAATAAGCTAGTAGCCCAGGGGCAGGGGCAGAATGAGAAATGACGACTGAATATTCGTGATGGTGGCACGCCCGAGTTCAAGCCAAGGTGGAGATTGTTGAGTTTTAGGTATCTCGAACTCGAATTAGAGTTCGAGTTAAAGTAGGAATCCAAAGTTGATTTAGATTTATGATTGATTTATAATATTAGGAGTTATAATTAGAGTAAAACTCATACTTAATAAGGATTTATAAATATATTATAATACATAGGACTTAGATGTGGTGTAGTGTTGAGGTTGAATTAAAGAGAAATAAAGACAGGAATAAAGATAAGTGAAAAAGAGAGAGTGTCGGCTCTCGTGTGTGAGTTTTTCTAGTACTTCTCGATAGTCTCTCGTGGTGATTTCTCGTGGTGTTCTCTTGGAGATTCTATCTGAAGGTGGAGGCATTGCCGAGACTTTGTAAAGAGTTTAGTTGAATAAAAAATAGTGTAGTTTTTCTTGTAAACTTTTGTAAAAGTCTTTTCTTTTGATAGTGGGTTTCTCGCTGTCTTATATTATTATTTTTTTTTATTTTGTATTATTTTCGTTTCTTGTGTTGTTTGAGAATAAGGTGGTTCATGAACTTTCTGCTGCGAATCCCAACAGCCGTAGACAATTAATCTTAGGTTTTAGATGATTGATATTATTTTGTCATTACATGCTATTGGAGTTCTTGGAGTGATGGGAGGAGGCATTCTAATATATGCTTTTCTAAACTTTTAAATTGATTTTTTCTTAACATCTTTTGATTCTTTTTTTGAAGTTTTTAAGTTTGGATTTCGTTTGAATTTGAGACTATAAAAGTCAATTATAGGTTTTACATTGATTTATATATTGTTATATTGTTATTGTATGCAATGGGTAATCCTTTTTGAAGTTTGTTTTGTGGCTTTGGGCGATTCGAGGAATTTGGAGCTCTGGGGATTGAGGTATGCTAGCTCTCAGGATTGAGGCACACTATTCTTATCTTTATGTGGGTTTAGGGTTTAGATTGATTTCTGCATTGTTGTGTTGTCATTGTATGCAATGGGAATTCTTTTTGGGGTTTGTTTTGTGGCTTCAAGTGATTAGAGGAATTTGGAGCTCTGAGGACTGAGATACATTATCCTTCTCTTTCTGTGGGTTTAAATTGATTATTTTCTCAAAGTTTATGATTTTAGGTTTGGAATTTGAAGCCGTAGACAGTCATCTTAGGTTTTAGATGATTGGTATTGCCTTGTTATTGCATGCTATTGGAGTCCCAGGAGCGATTGGAGGAGGCATTTTGAAGTACACTTTTTTGATCTTTTTGGGAGTTTGAATTGATTGTTTTCTAACATCCTTTGATTATTTTCTTTTGTGTTTTTGAATTCAAGTTTCCATTTGGATTTGAGACTATAACAACTGATTATAGATTTTAGATTGATATCTATATTGCTATATTGTCATTGTATGCAATGGGTATGCCTTTTTGGTGTTTGTTTTGTGGCTTCGAGCGATTGCTGTTTGTTCTTCTCTTTATGTGGGTTTACAGTGATTATTTTCTTAGAACAAATGAGTTAGGGTTTTGAATCTGAAGCCACAGACAGCCATCTTAGATTTAGATGATTGGTATTGTCTTGTCATTGCATGCTATTGAAGTTCCTGAACCAATTGGAGGTGGCATTCTGAGGTACGTTTTTATGTTCTTTTTGGGATTTTGGGATTTGAATTGATTGTTTCTTGACATATTTTCATTGTTCTTTTGGAGTTTTTTGGTTTCCTATTTCTGTTTGAATTTGAGAACATAGCAGCCAATTCTAGGTTATTTTAGATTGATTTTTGTATTGTTGTATTGTTATATTATTATTCAATGGGCATTCCTTTTATGGATTAGTATTGTGGCTTGCGATTGGAGGATTTTGGATCTTCAAGAACTGAAGGTATGCTGTTCATATATTTATGCGAGTTTAAATTGATTGTTTCTTCACTTCTTGATTATTTTCTTGGAGCCTATTTTTGGCTTTTAATTCAATCCAAAACCACATATAGCCATTTTTGGTTTTTGGATCAATTTTATTTTTTCAGTATATCTAATTGGGCTTCTTATTGGCTTTGTGCTTGGGCTTGGATTGGTTATAGGAATTTTAGAGCTACGAAGTATGTTGTTCTAATCTTTATTCAGTTTGGTTGTTGTGGATCTGTTGCCAAGCGATGCTGAGTTCAAATAAAGGTATCTTTACTATCTTGGTTGACTCTTATTGTCTTAGTTTGGTTGTTCTGTCAGTCCATTGCTAGATGATGGATTTCAGGTTTTTAGACCAACTTCTTCTTGTCACTGCATTTGATTGGTTGCCATTTTTGATATGTGAGATAGCTTAGATTGATTTTGGAGATCTTTGTGGGTACATATCTGACTTCTTGATTGTTTTCTTGGGTCTTATGAATTAGGTTTTGTAGATGAACCCGAAGACAACCATTTTATGTCCTAGATGACTGGTTTTGTCTTGTCATTACATGCAATTGGAATTCCAAGAGTGACGGAGGGGGCATTCAGAGGTGTGCTATTCTGATTTTTTGGGGGTCTAAATCGATTGTTTCTTAAATTCTTTTGATTATTCTTTTGGAGTTCAAGTCTGGGATTCCATTCTAATGTAAAACCATAGTAGATGACTATGGATTCTAGATTGATTTTTCGAGCTTGTTTTGTGGCTTTGGGCAATTGGAGGGATTTTGAGCTCCAAGGATTGAGGTACGTCGTTTTTAACTTTATGTGGATTTAAATTAAATTTTTTTTGGAGACTTGATTGGGATTTTAATTTAATAAAAAGCCCTACACATCCGTTTTTGGTTTTTGGATAATTTTTGTCTTGCTAATGCATGTGATTTGGTTTCTTGTTTTGGTTCATATGCTAAAGCTTGGAGTGATTGAAGGAATTTGGAGCTATTAAGGTTATTTTAATCTTTATTCAGTTTGGTTGTTATCGAAGAGATGCTGAGTTAAAGGTATCTTTACCATCCTATTTAACTCTTATCGTTTTTGTTTGGTTTTTTCGGTCCATTCTCTTTTGATAGATTTTAGGTTTTTAAATCAATTTTTTTTGTCCCTGCATGTAGTGCTGTCTTCATTGGGGTATGTGCAGGTTGGAGTGATGGGAGGAATTTGAAGATCAAGGTACGTATGATCTTCTCAGGTTTAAATCTGATTTCTTAATTGTTTTCTTAAATTTTAGATGATCATATTTGTCTTGTCATTGTATGATATTGACGTTTATGTTTCAATTTTTAATCATGTCAGTCTAAAATGCCTTTTGACTGTTAATTTCGGCAAAATTTGTAAAATATTTGAAGTTATTTGCAAAACTACCCGAAAAGTTCGATAAAGTTATTTGAAGTTATTTGTTAAAAAAACAACGAAAAAACGTGCATTTCTGTCTTGGTTGAGATTATTTGGTCTACTGCTCTGCTATTTCTTTCTAATTCGTTCTTTAACTGTATATAATAAATATATATATATAGATATATAGCTGGGGAAGACGAGAGCGCCGGCTCGCTTCTCGCCGTTTCTTTACTTTTCCGATCTATCCAGCGAGCGAGGCATGGATCTCTCCTACTAATATATCGTGCGCGCGGGGATTCGGACGGACACAGAGAGAAGACGCGATGGCTTCTTCTCCCAGATCCCAGGAGAACTGGGATTCGATGCTCCCAGGGCCCTCCAGCCGGAACAACGGAGGCTGCGCCGACTGCAGCCCCGCCGGACTCCTGGCCTATGGAGCAGGTAGCAGCATCGTTGTGGCCGACCCCCGCTCCATGCAACTCGTCTCCGTTCTCCCCATGCCCGCCCCATCCCCCGCATCCTCCTCGTCATACGCCTCCTCTTCGTCGTCCTCGTCCCCGCCGCTCGTCACTTCCGGCCATGCCCTCGCACCCTTCGTCACCGCCCTTAGGTGGACCCCCCAGCCTCTCTCCCGCGACCTCTCCGCCCAAGAAGACCCCTCCAACTCTCATCTTCGCCTCGCCGTCGGCGATCGCCAGGGCCGCGTCGCCATCTGGGACTTCCGATCCCGCCTCGTCCTCCAGTGGCTTGACCTCGACTCCTCCTCCTCCTCCGCCCGCCTCGGCATCCAGGATCTCTGCTGGATCCAATCCGATACCTGGCTCCTCGCCGCCATCCACGGACCCTCCCTCCTCGTCCTCTGGGACCCCGCCGCCGCCCGCTGCATCTGGAAGTACGACGCCTTCCCCGAATTCCTCTCCTGCATCCGCCGCGACCCTTTCGACTCCAGGCACTTCTGCGTCCTCGGCCTCCGGGGTTTCCTGCTCTCCGCCATCGCCCTTGCCTCCGGCGCGCAGGCTGATGTCTCCCTGCAGGAGTACCGGATCCCGGGGGTCCCCGATCCCTCCGACCTTCAAAAGCTCGACAAGGACTCCTCCTCCGCGCCCTCCAACTCTCCCACCCTCGCCGTCTTTCCACTCTTCTTTGCCAGGTTCTCCTTCTCCCCTATCTGGAGGCACATCCTGCTGATCACCTTCCCCAAGGACCTTATCGTCTTCGACCTTCAGTACGGTACCTCACTCTCATCCACTTCGTTGCCTCGTGGAATCGGCAAGTTCATGGATGTGCTGCCCGATCCGGACATGGATCAGCTCTACTGTGCTCATCTCGACGGCAAACTCACCACATGGAAGCGCAAGGAGTAAGTCATACTACCCTGCAATAATGCTGCGCAAATATCCATCCAGATATTTTGCGAGTTATTAGCATGCACTTGCTTGATCTACACCAATCGACTCTACGCTTGCTTGTGTGCACTCTGGAAATCCATCTACTTCTCCGTATCCATATTTGTGCTGTCTAGTTACTCATCTAATTGATTATTTGTCTGTAGAAAGGTGTTAGTGTTAGTTCTCAAAGCATACTTATTAGCTTATGGCTACAGAGGAGAACAGGTGCACATGTTATGCAAAATGGAGGAGTTAATGCCCTCAATTGGTACTGTTGTTCCATCTCCTTCTGTTCTTGTTGTTTTTCTCTATCAATCAGAATCTGCCCTCGAAAAGGTCGGCAGTCTTTCCTCGGACGCAGTGTCAATGCAACCTGTGCCTGCTGCCAGCTATTCTCTATCTCCAAACTTGGAAATCATTTCCAGGACATATTTGATCTCGATTTCTGATGATGGGACAATCTGGAGTTGGCTATTAGCTTCCGATAAAACCAGAGATTTTCAGGAAGCTTCATCACGGATGATCAGGGCTACAGATATAAACAAAGAAACATTATTAGAGACCAATACTTCAACAATGCATGATTCCATTTCTGAGCCTATAGTTGATGGTGTCAAAGAATCAGAACATTTGGATGGCAGTTCTATTCATTCAATTGGCACAAGTTCTTCGGAGTCAAAGTTCTCAACCAAGGTTGGAAACGAAACTTCTCTGTACAATGTTCTCTCCTTTATTTAGGCAATCTTCAAGTTTTGACCAGTAGTACAGATCATATCAAATTGGTTAGACCTCTAACAGGTTATTTCACCAAAGAATAATTTAGCATTCTTTGGTGTTTATGGTAAAAGTCCTCCTCATTGAGGCAATGCTGATGCCTCTTGAGTTGTGAAATGTCAAAAAAGTAAAAGGCATCTCAATAACATTAATTTGGATTTTTTATATTGGTGCAATAATTTGCACCATGTATTAGGAATGCTTTTGCATCAATCTGTTTTATACGTAACAAAATGAAAAAATTGTATGTGCAATAAATGTTAATCTTTTTCTCACATGCTTTTAATCCTACAAGCAAGAATGCCTACTCCAATTTTTCTTTCTTGAAAATATCATGAAACTGCTTGTGGTGGTCCCCCTCATTTCATGAGCTATGTATAAATGTGCTCTTCTTCCATCTGAAGTTCTCATGGGTTTTAAATGTCCATATATCTCTTGTTTTGTGCAGATGAGCTTAATTGGTCAGCTTCATCTTCTTTCTTCAACAGTAACAACGCTAGCTGTACCATCTCCATCATTAATTGCAACCATGGCCCGTAAATTCTTTAAGCACAAATCGTTATTGCAGTTTCTTATGTCAATGTCAATGTTTGAATTTGAGGATAGTATCTATATGGCTACAACTGTTACTGAATTTTGTTTGAATAAATGTCCTATATGTAGGTGGAGGCAACCATCCTGCACCAGCAGTTCTGCTTGTTGCTCTTGGAACTCAGAGTGGGACGATTGACGTTGTTGATGTCTCTGCCAATGCAGTTGCTGTGAGCTTTTCTGTTCACAATAGCATCGTGAGGGGTCTGAGATGGCTTGGAAATTCTCGGCTTGTTTCGTTCTCATATAATCAGGTAGGTGCAGTTTATATACGTGCTTGTTGGATTATCAACTGCAGTGATACAATTCATTTGTTAACGGATCATAGAACATGCCGGCAAACACTATAAATTATGCACATACTACATAAACTATTAACATTTTTTTTAATGCTTCAAATGCATTCAGATTCATTTTTTATCAGTTTTATCCACTTAAACTAATCCTATTAGTTAAAACATCTTGATTAATTTATTGCTGGTGTACATCTCAATTATCTTCAAAATATCCTCTGCAACCATTACTTAAATATGATTTATTGTTCTTGATTAATTACATTGTGATTTAGGTAAATGACAAAGCAGGTGGCTACACGAATAGACTTGTCATTACGTGCCTTAGAAGTGGACTTAATCGCCCATTCCGGGTATTACAAAAGCCAGAGCGTGCGCCCATACGGGCTTTGAGAACTTCTTCCTCTGGAAGGTTGCCCTTGAACCTTCTCAGTCCTTCAATTATCTTCTTCTTCTGTGATCTTTAGAAATCATTCTTATGCATTCCCTCTCTGGATAAAGAAAATTGTGCTTGTTTTATCATGTCATATAACCTAAATTTGAAGTTTCTGATGCTCATGATGCAAGTGGAGAGGGGGTCTCTTTCATATAGATATGGTTAATTACGGCATTCAATTGGTTTATCTGGTATACTAGAATTCGATTTTTGGACTTATTAAAGAAAGCAACTATTGTGGGTCAAAGAAAGTACTGGCACATATTGAAACAGCCATAATTGTGTCCACTTTCAAAAATCCACTGATGTTTTTTACTCTGGTTTTGTCCTGTCTGGTATGGTTGTCAGAAGCTCTAACATTAGATTAGTCTAGACATCTGAAGATGCAAAAACCTTTATGATGCTTAATTCAATCACAGAGATGGATATAGCAGGATATCTTGTATCAGTGGGTTGCTATTCTATAATTTCCTCTGGTGAATCCCTGCCCTATTCTCGGTCACTATCTGTGAAAGGCATTGAACTTCTTCCAATAATAATGAAACTGCTCTAATGTCACTTTTGAAGTACAATCAGATTCTGAGAGTTTCAATTTACCAGAAAAACTTCTTAAGAGCTGTCCTTTCTATTGGGTTTGGTCATAAACAAGTAAGTTTGCTGGAATAATTATCTGCACTGGGTTTTGCATAATTCTGTTTTAACCTGCTTTAGCAAGTGGCTAATGATTATTAAAAGCTGAAGAGGATCATGTTTTTCAGGTTATGAGTGGATTTTAAGAAATAGAAATGGCAAAACAATTGCACTATGTTTTGTCATCAATATCTAACTCTCTGGAGTTTATTGGCGTAACAATAATTGTTCTTCTGCATATATAAACTTGCTGATTGTTCTGGATTCTTATGTTGGATTGAACTTAGTGAATTGGGATCATTTATTGCACATCCTAGTGTTTTTTGGTTATATAAGTGAATTGGGATCATTTATTGCACATCCTAGTGTTTTTTGGTTTTATACTTGATAGTCTTTAATTATTCTGCCCTGTTATTCCTTAGGATGATGTAAGCTCCTTGCAGGTATCTACTTATTCTATTTCGTGATGCTCCTGTGGAAGTATGGGCTATGACGAAGAATCCCATAATGGTACAAACTCTTTTACTTTTTAATTTTGTTACAGTAATTTTTTTAATTCTTCAAGAACCTTATTTAGAGTTGTAGTAAAACTGAATCTCTCAAACTGCGATTTTTGTATTTTGGGAATTGTTTGAAGAAGTTCAGCTGCTACTTGAAATGCTCTTCCATAGCATGTCCTGACTATGGGGAATAAACTACTTATATAACCTTTAATGGCGTATTATTACAAGGTTTCATCTTATATCTGAATAATGTCTGTGTAAGTTAGGCACCTTTATCCTGTGTCATGAAGCTAATCATCAAATTTCAGGCTATGCATGCTTGAATAATCAAGGCATAGTGATTATGGTGGCTTCCTCCTGTTTTTGGTTGAGTTTATTGAATAATTGGGTGTTTCTTGTGCTGAAATGACTGTCCAATTTCTGAATGTAAAATATGTGGCTTAGTGATCCTTTTCCTTGTTCATGTTCTATTGGTTTATATGTAATGGATGCCCATGAAATATACACGTCATTAGCAGGAGCATCTTTTTGAAGATTTTTCTGTGTTGCCTCATTGTTCTTTATTTACTCATGTAGCTTAGATCATTAGCTCTTCCATTTACTGTGTTGGAGTGGACTCTGCCATCTGTGCCTTGGCCTACTCAAAATGGACCTTCTCATCAGTCCTCAATAAAGCCGAAAGACAGGCTATCTATGGGAACAAGTGGGAGTACATCCACAGATTCAAGTGAGAAATCCTTTTGTTTGAAAGTACTTTTTTTTTTGTTCCAACTCTTCTGAACTTGTGGTTAATTCTCTTATTTTGCATCACATGAAAGGAAAGACAATGATTCTTTGCAGAAACAACAACCTCAGAAAGTTCTGGTGAAGACGCTTCTGAAAGTTTTGCATTTGCACTAGTAAACGGTGCTCTTGGTGTATTTGAAGTTCATGGACGAAGAATACGAGATTTTAGGTGAATATCATCTCAACTAATGGCAGGTTTTCCTGAAACTTGTGCTTGTGGTTTACAGTGCATTGTTGAACAGAGTTTATAGACAAAGATATCTTCTATATTTCACCCACTAGGTCTCGCATGGTTCTATTCTCACTTTTGTATTCAAGGGTTTGGTTCTTATGCAGAAGCTTAATCCAAAGAACTTTCAAGTTCATGACTACTTTCTTCTTACAAAGGCACTACTTATTTTCTGATCTTGCCTGAGGGAAGGTAGATGCAACTGGGCTGGAAATATTCACTGATCATGAATATGTTAATTTGCATATGATTTCAAAGGGCATAACTCTTCTCCAATTTGTTCTGTTTGCCAACTGTTGCTGTAATCTGAAGAGTTGCTTCTGTTTTAAAAAGTGAATAATCATAATGTTAGTGCGCAATCAAGCTGTTACAATGTTAAAGATGATTTCACCATAACCCTATTACTTACTATCAAGTCAATTGTTTTCTTTTGTATTATCTATTGCAATGGCCATTGCTTTGTACACTGTGTGATGATCTTGATCTAGGTATAATTAACACAAAGGGAATCTTCTTGCATCAATAAAGTGAATAGTATTATTTTGGTTTGAGGCCTCTGAAACAGTAGGGTAAGTTGAAATAGAGCCCATGGTGTTTTATAATCCTTGCCATTTTATTAGAAGGTTTTTTTCTGACTAAAATTTGAAGTTAATTTATGATGATCTATGCTCCTATCTTTGACAATTACCCTATATCTACATGTGCTATGACAAAAAATTAGCATATTTGAATTGATATTATGAGGCTTTATGGGAAAAATAATTTCAGAGGAGATCCTACCACACAAACTTAAACCCTTTAGACTTGACCTATAAGCTTGCAGTTTTTTGTTGCTTGCATTTATGGTTAAGTATATAAGCCGTCATCTTGATGCCCAAACAACTTAATTAGCTTTTGAATGTCATTTGACTGCTGTATTAGTATTATGATGTATTTCCTTCAAACTTTGAGCAGACTTGAATAGGCCTTTCTTTCATATTTGTCCCAATGATTTTGCTCTGTTATGTTGAATTTTTTTGTCAAATGGATCTGCCTCTGCAATTAAAATGCTCATCTGCTTTTCTTTCTCTTCTCAGACCGAAATGGCCTTCTTCTTCTTTTGTTTCTTCAGATGGATTGGTTACTGCTATGGCATATCGCCTCCCCCATGTAGTATGTATCATGTAGTATATAAATCTCTGTTGGATGTTTCATCTTTCACTAGAGCAGCTGGTGTATATGTTGTTATATAATTATTTCATTACTTCAGGTTATGGGGGACAGATTAGGTAACATACGATGGTGGGATGTAACAACAGGTCTTTCTTCATCATTTAACACTCACAGAGAAGGAATTAGGAGGATAAAATTCTCCCCTGTTGTTTCTGGAGATCGCAGCAGAGGACGTATTGCAGTGCTTTTTTATGACAATACGTTCTCTGTTTTTGATCTTGTAAGTCAAAAAAAGGATTCATCACATGTCAGTCCCATTATTTTGCTTGCGTCTCTTTTCCTATTTGCATTTAATTTTGCTTGTGTCTCTTTTCCTACTTGCATTTAATTGACTTGCTCATGTTTTATATGCAAACCATATAATTGGGGATATGATGTTTGATAGGCAATGTAGTTGTTAGACGAGCCCCATACTTTATCATTGCTTTCTATTCTTGTGATTCTTGATCCGTTTTCCTCTACCACTCATGATTTCAACAAGTTGATATTTTTCTTTTGTTTATCTTTTCTTTCTACTAGCGACTTTCCAACTGTGGTAAATAGGGTGCTGTTATCCTGCTCAAGGACTTGTACTGAACTGAATCAGGTTTTATAGCATTTTTCAATTGCTATGAATCGATTTGCAATTGGGTTTTATAGCCTTCGCCTTTCTGTTGTGCTGTTGATTAGGATAGTAAGAATTTTTTTCTTTTCTAGGAGGACATTAGGATAGTTTGAGGTTGTTCCCAAACAGACAAGGCGTTGAACGACTCAGACTCCCTCTTCTGAGAATGACTTTGCTGTAGGTTTCCGCAATCTGAAACTTTTATTACTTGCCCATGCTAAATGTTACACTAGTAATAACTTGCCATTCATTTGAACAATACAAATGTATACTGTGCAAACAAATTTCATGACTTGCAAAAAGCTGGGAGGTGGAGTTTTCACCTCTTTATTGCCAACATTTTGATTTGGATGTTGAAGACTTTTCACCTCTTTATTACCAATGTTCTGACTGGAAGCTTTGATAAACTTGATGTACGCATTGGCCTGTAACGAGGATCTTAATCCTTTGGCATCTTTTGCAGTAATGTCAATGACCTTAAAATTTTAAATTTGATAACAAATGCTTCTGCTGTTGGACATGAGATTGAAATGCTATATGGCTCATATGCAGCAAAAGTAATATATGCTTTCAATGAAATGTATTCCAATACGAATTAATATTTCTATGAGGGGTCTGCCTAAAAATGACTTTATTCACCTGACTCAATCTAGCTATGCATTCCTGGTGGATGATTGTTGTCTTTATGTTCTGTTACATCGGTTGTTTATCTGACTCCAAGCTTATCGCAAGTATTATCTTACATTTTACTTGAAGTGATGCGGAGTTTCATTAATTTTTAATTATTGAAACGAAATATAAAAATGGCAAAATATGCAGGATACACCAGATCCATTAGCCAATGCCCTTCTACAACCACAATCTCCTGGAACGCTTGTTTTAGAACTTGATTGGTTACCAATGCGATCAAGTAGAGATGAACCTCTTGTCTTATGCATTGCTGGAGCTGACAGTAGTTTTCGTCTTATTGAGGTCAACATGTAAGCCATCTGCTGTCATTTACCTCACAATACTGATCTTCAACTCTTATTCAGTTTCTCGTGCCACTGGATTTAAATTATGGTTGGTTATTCAGGTTTTATTCATGATTCTTGGAACAAAGTGTTTCATTCATCTTTACATAGTATTTTATACTTGCTCACCTGACCATGGTTTCTAATCTGTTTATGTTACCGGTGGATGTATTGATAATGTTAAGCATTAGCATAACTATCAAGCGTAGTCACAATTACTCGACATTGACTATACAAAACGTTTTCCTCCAATTGTTACAACAGACATGCATTCCTTTTAAGATAAGATAATTATGCCACAGCACATGTTGAATAATAAGACTTCTGTCAGCTCCCAACACCTATCAATTGTTGAGATAATGAAGAGAATTAGGCTTCAGATTATTCATGCGAGGCTCAAGATTTATAATTATAGTTGTACAATAAAGTACCCTTTTATAATTGAAAATTTTGAGTTCATCATAATCTAATAAAAAAAGTCTAGAATAAAAGAAAATCAAAAAGAAATTCTCTTTTTTTTTATCTTCTTCGTTGAGAACAAACTCTAGATTTGTAACCGTAAATTCCTAGAGATTGTAACATAGTATTAGAGCTTTCAAATCTCAATATCTTTGAAGATCAATAAAGCTCTAAGTTCCCAGACATAATGACAAATTCATGAGAAGATAACTATATATCAACAATCTTTGGAGATAATTCACAACTTCAAGTGACATCAATCTGATTAGCTATGTTCAAGAATTATTTTTAGTGAGTTAAAACTGTACAAGTCTTTCCAAAAACAAAGAAAAAAAATAATCATATATTGAAGGAGATTCACTCGAGAAGCCAACAAAGGATTGGTTCCGAGAAGATGATTAAGTAATGATTCTACTTTAGAACAACATGAATTTAATAATCAATACCGATATGATGGATTATGACATAGTAAAGTAAATATAGAAAGAAGTTTGAAAACTCTACTCAAGTAGAGATAATGTTTCAAGAGTTTTTAAGATCAGAGAAGAGATGGTTAGAAGTAGACAAGTTGGTTGGTCCCTAGAAGAGCACTTTGTTAAAATAAAAAGTCTTTGAAACAAGTTGGATGTATATGAACCATCAACATTCAATATTGAGAAACAAAATTAATGCAAAGAAGAGTTTACAGTTAGTTTGTTCATGTCTACTCTAGATAAATGGTATAAGCAAATAAAAAATTAGTTCATATTAGAAGAGAAAACATCTTGAATAAACATGTATGTAAGACTATAAAAGGTTAACATACAACTTGCAAGCTAAAATATCAATTTTGAAGTAGTAGTTGTAGTTATTAATAATAAAAAAAAGATTTGGAAGGGAAGAGTACAACACACAAGAAAACCATTCAAGAAGAGGAATAGGAAGAGGAAGAGACAATAACAACCTCAAAGATATTCATTGTGGAAGAATTAATCCTACAGTGAATAAATATTGGATCTTACGTGGAATACATTTTACAGCTTATGCCTCATAATCATCCAACTCATATCAAGAGTATAATGAGATCCCAAATATCCAAAAACAAATGCTTATTTCAAAAACAATCAGATTAGAGTTTAGTACAAGAAAGGATGAGAAGGTGATGCATGCTAAGAAGGCACTATTTGCCTCAACCAACACGAGCAATAAACCAAGTGCAAGTTTCACCATGGATTATTGACTGAGAAGTAACTAATTATATTGTAATCCCAAACTATTTTCATAATCGTCAAAATTATTAGAAGTAAAACATGTACTAGCTAATTGAGGGCATGCTTTGGTAAGAGGTAGAAGAAGCATACAAATTGGGTCATTGAGCCTTTCTTCAGCTTTTTGAGTTGATAAATTCCCTTATAACCTACTTTTAGTAAACTAATTGACAAAAATCCTAAATTTTAGTGCAATATATTTTTTTTCCTATTGTATTTTTTGAATCCTTTAAGAGAGAAATAATTGGTGAAGGGACTAAAAATGAAAGTCTGGATCTGAATAAAAATAAGTTATAGCTTATACAAGTCAAAAGAAAGAACTACTCATGGCATTACATATTAGACCTTTTTTTTAAACTTAGAACCATGTTGTGTAGTTATGACTATCATTCTAAATCCACTTATGAAACCTGTGAATTAGTTAAATATCACATGAATAGATTTTTCTCTAGAGTTAATAAAAGAAATTTGTAATTTTTTCCTTTGATTCACATTGATGTGTGAACATCTACATATAGCTAGATAGATTTAAATATTGGGTTAATTGCATATATCTCTTCACAATCTTTCGAAATTATGTATAACTTTGTCTTTTTAATAATTCTATATAACTCTTTACAATTTTTTGTTGGTTTGCAAAATATTTCTCCGATTAAATTTAACTCTAATGAATAGGAATATACCAATAATATTTCGTTAATGGTGTTAAATTTCATATAAAATAAATGTTATGCCCTTAACAACATGGAAGTAGTGGAGGGAGTGGTGAAGGGGAGTGGTGGTGGTGGTGGTGGTGGTGGTGGTGGTGGACAAGGGGGTGTGGGTGAGAGAAAGGAAGAGGTGATGGTGGGAATGGTGGTGGGTGGAGGAGTGGAGAAGTGAAAGAAGGAAGATTTGAGAAGGTGGCGGAGGAAAATGGTGGTTGGTGGTGGAGGGTGTAGGTGAGAGGAAGGAGAAGTTGGTGGTGGGGGCGGCGGCGGGTGGAGTGAAGGGAGGAGGATTTGAGGAGGTGATGGAGGGAAGTGGTGGTGGTGGTGGTGAGAGTGTGGGTGAGAAGAAAAAGAAGGTGGTGGTGGGGGCAGTGGCGGGTGGAGGAGTAGAGAGAGGAGGATTTGAAGAGGTGGTGGAGAAGAGTGGTGGTGGTGGTGAAGAGGGTGTGGGTGAGAAAGAGGTGTTGATGGGAAGAGGAGAAGGAAGAGGAGAGAGTAGAGCAGATAAGAAGCCATTGGAGGTTGGAGAAGGAGAAGGGGAAGTGTTCAGGTTTTTGCTAAATTTGCTAAAGGGTAGAGTAGTAATTTCACATATTTGATTAACAAATTAATGATAAATTAATTGGTAAAATAACGGAAGAGTTTTTCATAATAATGAAGAAAATTATGAGGGGTTATATACAATTATTAAAAAGACAAGGAGTTATACATAGTTTTGGAAGACTGAGAGGAGCTATATGCAATTAATCCTCAAGTATTTTGTAAAATTCAAATGATGATTTTTATAAAATGACATAAGTTTATTTAATGAAAAATAAGTATGATATTGACCACATGTTTAAACTATTTCACAAATAGGTGCAAAACCAGTTTAATGCAACAGTCAAAAACCTTAAGAATTAATAATGGAGGAGTGTGTATTTCAAGAAAATTCCAAAAATACTTTTAAAATAGTGAAATTCTCTTTCATTACACTTATCAATTTATATCATAATAAAATAGTGTGACTAAATGAAAGAATAAACATCCTCTAAATGTTGCTAGAGTCATCGTCATTCAACAGAATTTACCCTGCAAATTTTGGATTAATACTATACAAACAAAATTTTACCTGATTTTACCCTACTTCAAACAAAAAATCTTTCAAATTCTTTCTCCTAATAGTGAGGTATTTTACATTGATTTCAAAGTGTTTGGATGTTTTTATTTTGTTCAGGACTTAAGCATAAATGAAGATTAGATTCAACCTAAAATAACTAGATGTATGCTATTAATATATTTTAAAATATATAAATGTTATAAATATTATGACCCAACAAAATATTAGAAATACATAATAATGGATGTAACTTTTATTGAGTATGTATCCTGCTTCTTTAAAGATAACAAAAACATAATATTTCTTGACAATAATTCTCAAGACAACTTTAATTCTTTATCTAAACCTATTTTGTCATTACTTGTTAATGACGAAACATGTACAATGTCTAAAGAAGATGACAATAAATTTGACATTGTCTATCGTGGAAAACAAAAGAATGGGTATAATCAACAAATCAATCCACTAACCACTATTTCAAAAGATCTAGAAAATACACAAATATCAAGACAAATCATTGAAAACTTAGATATATTTGCCACTCAAGTTAAATACTACCTTTGAGAAAGAAGAAAATGACATCTGCTAGATACCCAATAAGCCAATTTATATTTTATGAAAAATTATCTCCTAATTTCAAATACTTTGCCTTGACTATTTCTACCATTTTTACATTTAAAATAATAACAAAGACAATGAATGATTTTAACTAGAGGCAAGGAATGCGGGCAAAAATAGTCACTGTATCAAAACGACATATGGGAGCTCGTACCTTAGTCAAATAGAAAGAAAGAAGTAGGATATAAATGACTATATACAATTAAACACAAACTAAATAGAAGTATTGAGTGATACAAGGTCAAATTGGTTGCAAAGGGTTTTACATAGATACATGGTGTTAAACTATTTTGATCAGGAACTAAAGTTAGTTTATGTCAGATCAAGAGATTGATTGGCATATATTCTCATAAAATCCTTGAATTCAGAAAAGTTTACAGAAATCTAGACCAAATTAGGCATATATAACATGAATAGTATAGCTTGAGGGGGAGTGCTAGAAAAAAAGAGCGCTTAGATCTCTTTATTGATTCAAGACTCAATGTAGAATTTTATTAGTATGTCTTCCAACTACTTGAATACTCAGATTCATCATGACCCGTATAACCCAAAATCTAATGAGTTAAAAATCTTGAGCTATTTTGAGACATCTAAGTATTTGATATAGTGCTTTTAGATGATATTTTCTTAATTCTTTCATGATTTGACTTATGGTTCTTGTTGCATAGTTAATATCTAGTCTGCTTATGGTTAAGTAGATAAGCTTGTCAACTATTTTTTTTTTATATTTTTTGGATTTTTTAGTGTTTTCCCTTAATCTGCATATAATTTTGAATTTAAGTCCATTGAAGCTCTAGGTTATCGTTTGGTAATGGATTGGGGTCAAGACTAACTTGGGCTAATTTTTTTCTAAAAAAATTAATACTAATTATTTTACGCTATTAAATTAAATTATTATAAAAAATTAATTATTTTTGAATTTCAAAATAATTATAGGGTCAATATTTATAAAAAAATACTAGTTTAAAAAATTAGTTCACTAGCTTTAGTTTTAGTCTTAATCTTAGTCTATTATCAAATTCACTCAATTATTCTACTTTAAAGCAATCCTGTTTTCTTTAACACATCCAAGGTATACTTTTTTCCGGACAAAACTAGCCCTCTTCAGAACGTACAGCCTCTATTCCCAACAAGTAATGTAGCTTTCTCAGATTTTTTATTTCAAACTGAGAATTTAGAAATTTCTTAAGCTTCTTCATTCTTTCTATGTTGTCTCCTGTTAAAAATCTTAAAATTCATGTAATCAGGTTGGAGTCCAACCTGAGTAGGATTAGGAGAACTGCTAGGATTTCTCCCTATATAATTATAGAGCTGAGGCTCCATGTATGTAACTTTTCTGATCTGAGTAGCGATAAGATTAAAGAGCAGTCACTTTCATTGATCAGAAATCCTTGATTTAGGGAGTAGAGATCCTAGTTTTTAACGATTTCCACTTCTCTTTCTCACTGGGGATAATTTCTGTCTCCATAAAGATTGATGGTTGTCTTTTGAGTTTCCATCTGGTCAGTTACATTGATGCCAGCCTTGGACTCCATCTATGAGATTGTTTCTGTAAGATTCTAGAGTTTTGGGCTGGTCATGAACATCAACAAACAGAACCAAGATGCTCTGATACCATGTTACAATAGTAACTAGGTGTAGAGATGAGAAAACCAGAGTTTCATTCATAAATCTTAAGGAAGAAGAAAACGGAATACAGAGATCTGTGAATCCTAGACTCCAACAGTCTAACATATATTCTTCTGTTATAACTAAAAGTCCCACAATTCCTGAATGGGCCCGAGTTAGATGCCTAGAAATACTAACATAAATTTCCTAGAGACCTGTGACTTGTTTACTAGAGTTCAGCCTAACTAGGACACTGCTAAACATAGAAGCAGTAACACAGTAAACAGAGGCAGAGACAAATAAATAAACAGAAAACAGAAGACTTAGTCTTCAACATGTGCCATGCATGTTCATACTTGATTGCTTGACTGTATTTTGTAATGCATTTGGTACAAGCACAAAAGAAGAGACAAATGCGGTTGTGTGACATTATGATATGAAGTTACTGTTTATACAGCACTACTATGAGTAGAATGATACTACTGCTTCCATGGATCAAAATGTTTCTACTGGAAAATTCCTACTATGTCTCACATATTGTTCAGTTATTACATCATGAGGAACCAGATACATCAGTATATAAGCATAAGAGATTGATTGTGTTTCAATGGTTAAATTGAATTGTTAGAGATATTGAAGAGGCTACTATTTCAGAGAAAAGGAAGAGGATATGATCTACAAAAAGCTACCACAACCTAAGGACACTAGATAGAGATTTAAAAGTAGGATCTGAAAAATAGGAACAGTGTAAAAGACAGCATTGTCTTTTTTCTTTAAAAAAAAACAAAGAGTTTTAAGGTTTTGCTTGACTCTTCTATGAAATTTATTTTTTTTTTCTTCAAGTACGAATTTTTTGATGGCTCATCTGATAGAACTGACATTGCCTTGTGGACCTATGGCTGATTGCTAGCAGTTAAGCTTTTTTCTCCGTGAGAATCAATACTTTTAAAACTCTCTCTAGATGCCTAATTGTGTTAGCTTTTCCACTGCAAGCAAAAGAACATGGTTACTTCTGTATTAGGTAGTCTTAAGTTGCAAAGTGATTTTTGTCATTCCTCTGAAATGGCTTGGTTTCTCAGTAATAAGTGAAAATGCCATTCGATTACTTTTTATTTTTTTGTGGATTTCCATTGCTATGTTGTGTTTATATTCCCTTTCAAGCAAGGCATTTGATTAATACCTACCAAACAAGAGTTTTGGCAAACAAATACAATGTCAAACAATTTCTCCTTCTGATGTGCAGTAATGATCCTAAGACTGGTTCAGTTATCAAAGCAAGGTCTTTTAAGGAGAGATTCAGGCCAATGCCTTTATGCCTACCAATATTGTTTCCTTCTGCGCATGCTTTGGTAAGGCATATCTGTTCCTACCAAATCATGTGTTGCTGTTGATATAAATTGCACTAGCTGAATAAATATATTGTTTAGTTTGCAGTTCACAGATGTAGGTTGTATCTGTAGATTGTTTTGCTTTTTCTTTCTCATGTTTGTAGCCTTTGTTCATTTTTTTCTATGTAGAGATTCACAAGTACACAAGTGATTTGACTAGAAATAAAGCTTATATATCTGAAAGAGGAGAATATAAGATCCAAGTTTTCTTACTGTGCTTTTTTAACATGTAGGCATTACGGATGATATTGCAGTTAGGTGTGAAACCATCATGGTTCAGTTTGTGTAATGCAACAATTGATCAATTTCCTTCTTATATCCCTGAAAATGGTCCAGCATCTGTTGGAGACCTTCGCAGTTACATGATCAAGTCAGACCATCCTATTGTTGGCGACCCTGTGGTGCCTGAATTACTTCTAAAGGTTTTAGAACCATATAGAAGAGAAGGTATTTGTCCTTTCTTTTATATACACTCTCCTCTATTTTCAACTTAACCTCAGTTTATGCACATTCTTATGCTATTTCTGAAGGTTGCATCTTTGATGACGAAAGGGCTAGACTATATGCTTCTCTAGTCAATACAAGCTTTTCAGCAAGGCTTGCTTTTGCTGCTGCTTTTTTTGGAGAATTTTCAGAAGCACTGTTTTGGTTGCAGTTACCTGGTGCTCTTTGCCACTTTGTTGACAAATCTTCTAGCAGGTCTTCAAAGGAGGCTTCTCAATCAGGCCCGCTTGTTGAGGCTGACAGTGTATATGTACCAAATACACAACCACTGATTAAAAATTCAGTGTGTGGCAAAAGGATGTCTGGTTTAATGGTAATTCATCTCAAGAGATATGGTGCTACTTATTGTTTTTACAGATTTTATCTAAATTTTATTCTTTGCTTTTATGATTTTTGTTGATCTTAGCAATCTCTCAGTTCAATTATTCCACATTTATTTGCCGTCAAAGGGGTCCAAATAGATTGTTAGCTACAAATGCAGATATTATTTTGAAATGGGAGCAAGTTTTTTTTTTTTCTGAAGGGCAAAATTTCTATGGTACTACAGTATATAACTTATATTGTTTGCCTTACTTGGATATTGCTAACCTGGTTAACAGAATAATGGGCAACTACAGTTGATGGCATTTGCTCCGGAGGATCTGTGGGGCACTGCAACTGAGCGGGTCCCTTGGCATGAAAAACTTGACGGGGAGGAGGCAATTCAGAAGCGTGTTCATGAGTGAGCAATATCCTGACATACTTTCTAGAGCTTGTTATTAAGCACAACGTTTGATGGATATGTGAAGGTACACATCATAGGGATAGAGTATTTGCCATAGAAGAGTTACCTGTTACACCTCATAACTCAACTCCATGTGAAGCTTAATGGGACTAGTTGCCATAAGCCTATAGCAAACTTTTCTTGAAAACTATTTGTGTTAAATAACTCATCCAGGCTTTGTTATCATGTAGGTCGATTTATTGTCTGTCATTGAACCCCTTGGGAATGCCGGATCACCTTTTAGCATGTTTCATAGTATGGAGCAAATTATCAAAGTAAACAGTGCTTTTTTTTGTCATTTTTGTCGTTGATATTGGTAAAGTATATGGGAAATCAATTGCAGGGTAGTTTAGGATTTGAACCTATTGGTTCTAAACTCCACGATTCTTATCTTTTGCTCATTATGACCAGTGCTTATACCTTTCCCAAATTGTTATGTATTCCCTTGGTTTATATGTTACTTTGAATTTCCTAAAATCTTGTTTTGCTGTTTATTATAGGTAAAATTACATATACACCCCTATTGGGTTACATATTTACGTATCCCCCCTTGTAAGTTGCGGTACTTATTCAGATTCCCCTCTTAAGTGAACTTCAAATTAGATGAGACAGAATATTGCTAGAACATACTGGTCAATTGTTGTTAAACTTAATAGAAATAGAAAAAAATTGATATATTTACCCCTTGTTGCTGCCATTGGAGCTTCAATTCTAAACCCTAGGTTGAAAGGCAGAAAGAAACCTCTTACTCTTTTACACGCCAAACAAAAATTTCTCATTCATAACCCTCTTTTAATCAGAAAAATGAGGATTAATAAATGAGTGACAATATTGGTTTTTTATATTAGACTTGTTTTAACCATGGTTAGCTTTTAGGCTGGTCAAACTAACGGAAAGTGGGTTTTTCCAAAAACTTATAGGAGGGTATTTGTAAATATGGAACGTACAGACAGTTATATGTGAACACAACCTTGTAGGAGGTATATGTAATTTTTTCTTTATTATATTGGTGACATACATTTTTTATTCTTGTAAAAGATCAGATTTTTTTGATGTTGCTTTCCAAGAGAACATATTTTTGTTCTTTGATGGCCTGTTTGGTTTGGGACTAAAAAATGTGATGATATCATTTTAGAATAGTAACTCTAGTTCAATTTTAGATCAAATCAAAAGTAGTTAGTCTGATTAAAAAACAAGATCATCTCAAACTAAACGCTTCCTGAATTCCTGTTATTTTAGTGGCCACCAATTGAGGGTAGATTGTGAAAGTTTACCATTTGATGATTCAAATACCTTTTGTTTTTTTTCTAACAAGGTTTATTGATTTAGTTTTAGCTTTGCCCTCCAAAATGTTGTTTGGGTTTTTCAACCATTTCATTTTCACTCTCTTTAAGATAAAAAAAAACTGCTGAACTCCTGAAATGTATAGGAATGTATGGGAGAATGCGGGTACTAATTTGAAGAGATTCATGTGTAATTCCCGTTTAACAAAGTTATCTCATCCAACATGATAGGTAACTATCCCTTGTTGAGGCTTTTTTCCTATTTTGAGATTGCCTATTTGAGGTATAATTGACCCTAATAAGTGTCGAAGAATGTAGCGCTCAGAATATTTGATGTAAGACTTAAGGTATAAGTATAATTGCACAATTAGGTCTCATTCTATACTTGATCTTGGATACATCAAGTCCAATTAGTAGAAGCCCAGTAAGAAAAATTGATTTAGATTGTAATTGGGTCAGTAGTAAAGCTCGAGTAAAAGTTGAACTTAAAGTAAAACTCTTCCCTATATAAGAGATGAGATACTAGGGTTTTTACTGTACATTTGAGATCTCGAAAATAGTGATATGATTTCTTGTCTGCCTCATTAATCAAGTGCTAGTTTATTCCTTTGAAATCCTAATTTTCGAGAGAGAACCACGAGATTTAGATGGTCGGAAGAGAAGATTAAAAACCCCACAGAGAAGGGGAAACTGGAAGATCACCACCAGCAATGTGAAAGGAATCAAAACTATCTTTTATGGATAAGATTTGTGGAAATCTATCTCAAAGTCGCACAAGAAGCACAAGTACTTGGTAGATCACTCACCAATTGAGAAGGAGAAAATAGAAGATTGGGAATACAGAAATTCAGATCTTATGTCAATGCTAGTGAACTATATAGAACTATGAGTCGGCATAGACCTTATGCATTGTGAGACCTCAAAAGTTATTTGGATAAGCTCCGTAAACCAAGTATTCAAATGATGTTGGTCTACATAAGAAGGAAGAAACAAACTAAGGATCAATCTTCAACACAAACCCAATATGAACACTGTTGAAGAATCTACAATACAACCATCTCAAATTGAGCTCACAATGAGAATAGTTATTGATACTCCAACTGAACCAACTACCATTACAAAAGAGGATAATGATGATGACAATGACAATGACAATTAGTCTATTGCTCTTAGGAAAGAAAAAAGAATATGTACACAACACCCAATAGGAAAGTGTGTATCATATTCTTCTTTTATTCTTACTTACAAGACTTTTGCATTAGTACTGATAGCAAACTGAGCACCAAAAACAATTAGAGAAGCCCTACAAAATGCAAGATGGGGAGAAGTAATGAAAGTTGAGATGGAGGCACCACATTAAATTAGAACAGAGGAGCTTATACCCAAACCAAATGAAAAACGATGGTTAATTGCAAGTGGGTATCCACTATAAAAAACAAGGCTGATGGAAGTGTAGAAAGATATAAATTAAGGTTGGTGGCTAAGAAATGCACTCATACACATGGGGTGGATTATTTTGAAACTTTTCACATGTAGCAAATCTAAACTCTATAGTTTTATTTATTGCTATCAACAAAGATTGGTCAATGCACTGGTTGAATGTGAAATATGCATTCTTACATGGTGATAATGAGAAATTTTTATGTGAAAAATACATTCTTACATGATGATAATGAGAATTTTTATGTGAAAAATACATTCTTACATGGTGATAATGAGAAAGTTTTTATGGAAGAACCCTTAGGTTTTAATTCTGGACAAAGGAGACAAGTATATGAACTCAAGAAATTCCTTCATGGTCTAAAACAATCTCCAAGGGAATGGTTTGAGTACGGTATATGAGCTCAACTCTCTTTGAGTATGGTTTTAAAAGAAGCTAGCCAGATTGCTCAGTCCTTATATCGAGGAATAACCAAGGTGTGATGCTTATTCTAGTTTATGTTGATAACCTTGTGACAACAAAAGACAACCAAGAGAGTAATTGAACTCAAGAAATTTCTGGAAACAAGGTTTGAGATCTAAGACCTTGAAAAGTTACAATACTTCTTAGGAATAGAAGTTGCCCATTCAAAAGGAGTGGTTCTATCCCAAAGAAAAGTACAATATAGATATATTAAAAGACATAAGGTTGATTAGAAGCATAATAACAATGGTTTTCGTGGATCCAAATATAAAGTTATATGTAGATTAAGGAAATCTATTTGAAAATCCTAAGATGTAAAAAATATTGGCAGAGAGACTTATTGATCTATCTATAACCATACTAGAAGTTTGTCATGCAGTAGGGATTGTAAGTTAGTTAATAAAGAAGTTAAAGATGACCATATCTTGAAGTTGTATATCAAAAATTGAGGGTATCTAAAAGGAGATCCAACACTTGTTCTAATCTTCAGAAGAGGTGAACAATTGACTATGGAAGCTTTCTCAGATGCTGATTTGCTGGTTCGCTAACAAAACAAAAGATCAACCTCATATTTATGCATAGAATTAGGAGAAAATTTAGTAATTTAGAAAAGTAAAAAAACAAACAATGCATGTAAGATCTAGTATTGAAGAAGAATACAGAACAATAGCTCGAGTCGCTTGTGAAATTTTGTGGCTTAAAACATTCCTACTATATCTTGTCAAAGAGTCATTGCCTCTACTATGTGATAATCAGGCAATACTATACATTTCTAATAATTATGTGTTCAATGAGAGAACTAAGTATATTGAAGTTAACCTATATTTTATCAGGGAATAAGTTCAAGGCCAATAAGTTATCTATATAAAATTAGAAAGCCAATTGGCTGATGTGTTCACCAAGTCTCTACACTCAAAAGCTAGTAGCACTGAAGAACAAGCTAGGTATATATGACTTATACAACATATCTTGAGAAGGTGGTGTTGAAGAATTTAGGTCTCAAAGTATCCATATAGGACTTAAGATATTCAAATATGGTTGCACAATTAAATACCATCTTATACTTAATATTCTAGATTCATTACAACCCAATAAATAACCAATAAGCAAAATTAACTTAAATTGTAGTTGGGTCAGTAGTAAAGTCCGAGTAGGAATTGAACTCAAATTAGTACTCTTCACTATAATAAGAGATGAGATACTAGGGTTTTTGTTGTACATTTGATATCTCATAAAAATTGAGATGATTTACTATCTTCCTCATTGATCAAGTGCAAGTTTATTTCTTTGGAATCCTAGTTTTATAACAATAAAAATGAACAAGGATCTATTGTCATATTATGATGGTATCATCATCTAATTTGGCGAGATACCCAATTTGATTTATTTTTATGCCAATTAGCATTTAGTCAATGAATGTTGAATGGAAGCAAAACTGTCTCTAGCTATGTAAGAAATAATTAGTTGAGGAATAATTTGGTTACGAATAGCATAATCAAGGATTTAGTTTTTAATATTCTTGGTGATGACCTCATCCAATTGGTTGGCATCATCATATTTTTGAATTTGTTCATATTTAAATAACAATAAGTTCATTCCAATACTCCTCAAAAGTTATCAATTTATGGAGGAGATGGAGAAGTATAACTATTAAATACTAGTCAAAAGACCTAAAAGAAAATACTCTTTTAAAAGAGAAAATAGTTAAAATTAAGATTTCAAGTTTTAGTCAAAATATATTGATTTTGCTTAAGACTACAACGAAATGACTTCAAAAATTATTTTTGAAATTTAATATGTTTTCAGGTCGTGGAATACTCGAAACTACCAAAATAATCGAAACA
Source organism: Trichopus zeylanicus subsp. travancoricus (assembly GCA_005019695.1). Taxonomy (NCBI): domain Eukaryota; kingdom Viridiplantae; phylum Streptophyta; class Magnoliopsida; order Dioscoreales; family Dioscoreaceae; genus Trichopus; species Trichopus zeylanicus. The sequence continues at coordinate 46,504 of RXID01015661.1, read as the reverse complement.
ACCAAAACAAAACAACCAAAATTTATTAGTCTCAATAGATTTAGAATCAATACTGAAATCAAAATTTAAAACCTTGACTAAAATCTTTCAAGACGTCTCACAAATTAGCCTTTAACTGTTAGAATGTAGAAGACCAACTGAAACATAAAAAAAAAAAATTATCTAAATTATTTCCTATATCATAGTCTTGTCTACATTATTGAAAACTATTATTTGTTCAAAGGCTGAATTGAAAAATTATATTAAAAAAAGTAAGTTAACTCTTCTGAGATTATATTATTCAAAATGTCTATCAAACATATTTACCATATCATCATGTTCGAGACATGATTTGACAAAGCAATAAATAACAGTAATTTAAATGATCAAGTATCCATGATAGTTAAATGATTCGAAAAGGTAATCTCAAAATATAAATCAATTTTAAGCTGATTTCTAGTGAGTTTGTAGATTATTATAGATTCATGATTTTCAAAAAATACAAGCTCTTGTTAATTATTTTAACAATTATAAAAAATTTTCTAAAATAAAAAATTTAGATAATATAAAACAGCTAAGAAATAAAAAACATGATTATGCTAACTTTTGAGTTATATGACTTAAATAAAAATATTATTATATGATTTAGAAGTGTTATTGATGATTTTTGCCTGTGTCAATTAATTGTTTAATTTAAGAAATTACTAACAACTTTTAGCTCATGTTAGCTAACTTTATTTGATTTTGAAATATCATTAATGGTCTTAACTTATACTACTTAATTTCATTTGACTTGAAGGGATCACTAATGCCTTTTACTTATGTTAATTAACTTTATTTGACTTGGAGGAATTGCTAAGGATTTTTTACTTGGGCTAATTAAGCCCATTTGATTCTAATTCAAATTGGAGTATTGGCAAGCTTGTCTTAATTCAAATTTTTAAAAAATATATAATTAGTGGTCTTGACTTGTACTAATTAGTCTTATAAAGAAAATTGACAACCTTGGCTTATTGTCAATTAACTTCATTTAATTTTGAGGTCCTACTAATGACTTCAACTTATGTCAGTTAATTTTCGTTTGATTTTGAAGTATTACTGATGATTTTTGTTTATGTCAATTGATTTTCTTTAAGTTTAAAATGTCATTAACGATTTAGTTTGTGTCTATTAATTTCATTTGATTTGGTTTAAAGTTTTTTTAATTCAGATTTAATTTTGGTTTAAGTTTAATTTAGTTTTAATTTGTTTCAACTCATATTTAATTTTGGTTTAAATCTAGTTCGATTCAAGAGAAGTTAGACTTTTTTGCTCAGTACTTTTTGTTTTTGTACTACAATGAGATTGTTGAACCAATAGAATAAGATGCATCTTTTTAACTGCCCCTGTTATCAATTAGCAAAGCCAACTAATATGCCATGTTGTGAAGGCCATGACAGGGTAGACTGGTAGAGTGAGAACTAGCTTCTATGAGTGGAAGCCTAGGGGAGCTGGAGTTTCACAAGTCACAGAGAAAATGTTAGATTGATCCCCTCACTCAACTCTTCTTATTGTAGGATGGTTAAGCAAGAGATGGAACATCAACGGTTTTATAACAGAAAAGTCGTGCTCATTGAATTCATTCACAAGAAGTATCTTCAAATTATAGTGTTTTGGATTATGTTAAAGTTGATTTGGGACTAATTACTTCAATAGTGTTGCATCCATGCTTGTGCGCAACAAATTTTCGTTCATAGCAACTGACATGCATATTCATTGGAATAAGAAAACTTTTTTGGTTGGTTTAACTGCTGTCTACTGATGTTAGCTGTGGTAAACTCGCTCTCAAAGGTTTAAGTTGCAAAAACTACTTCTCCAGGAACAGAGTCTGGCAGCTTGCATTTGCCCCTGCATAACCTTTTTCATTGAAATTGTTGTGGACTTAGCTTCTCTTTACGTCTGTTTGATTTTATATGTTTCGTTCATTAAAAAATGTATGCTATTATCAGTGACATGTCTCTGATGTTGTGCTTTTTGATGTTCCTCTAGGCTCATCTCAATTGGGAACCTCGAATCTGCTGTCTCTCTGCTACTATCTACTCCTCCAGAGGGATCTAACTTCTATCCTAATGCCCTGCGAGCGGTTGTACTTTCCTCTGCTGTATCAAGATCATTACATGAGCTTGCAGTAAAGGTGGGCACAATTAAAAAAGTTAATTCAGAATCTTATTTGTTATGCTTTTCATTGTAGTTTAGCGCGTCAACTCTATCTATTTGATTTCAGCTTTGTCAATCCAGGAAAATTGAAAAAAAGTTTTTATTTATTGTAATGTAATGCTTTGTGAATATCTTTCATTCCCCATTTTTGACAATGTATAGTTTTTGTTAGACCACTGATTCACATACACTAAATAAACAGGTTGTTGCTGCAAACATGGTTAGGACTGACAAAACTCTTTCGGGGATCCATCTCCTCTGTGCTGTTGGGAAATACCAGGAAGCTTGCTCTCAGGTTCAATCTACTCTGAAAATTTGAAAGTGCAATAAATTTGTTTCGGTTTTCTAGTATTGATGCTTTTGCTTTTCTAATTCAATTTATGCATACATTACGCCTAACAACTTCAGAACTTCATAACATCTATTATCATGAAATAGATTCTGTTGAGCAACCTGGTATTACCAATTCCACCGATGGAAAAAACAATTAACATAAGTTTCAGTATATAATTAGCCACTAGCCAGCAAAAGTCAATACTACAGCAAAAGTTTCAGTATTTAATTACCCAACAATAGTTACTTTGTAATGTCTTGTTTGACTATATGTTGGATTATATGGATCAATACCGTCGAAGCTGACCAAGAAGTTGGTGAATTTTGGTCAACAAGTTTTGTTTCCTCTATTATTATTATAATATTAATTATTATTTATGCAATCTAGAAATCCATTTGCAAGAACTTACAAGAATATGGGAAATGTGATTTGCAACTTTAATTTTATTTTCACTTTTGTGCATTTTCTGTTTCATTCTCAAGGGAACCGAGGAAATTGTCCTTTATTGTTAGTTATCTTATATTTTATGATTTTGATGCTCTGATTAATGCTTATATATTAAACAATAAGTTTTCTTAAATTTAGTTATGGTGATTATTTTCTTCATTTTTTTTGCTTTATGGAACTGCATCTTTGTAAGTATATTCATATGCAAAAAAAAAACTTTCTGCTCCCTTTATTTTCATCAATGCTCGTTGATGTAACAGGAGCTATTCTGGAACCCGACAAAAAATTCGTCAGATCCCTCCAGAAGCATTGTAGATTAGGGGAATTTAACAAGAATAATTATATTTTATCATAATACATTATCCATGACGATAGGTTTTTAAATAGGATTTTGAAGGCCCGATAAGATTAAGAGATAAAGAGAATAATTATTAGATAACTAGAAATAATTATAGGATAACTTAGAGTAGTGAAGTAATGTTGATGTACTACATCAATCCTTTCCTCTTGGAGAAAACTCGCCCTCAAATTTGTGGGTTGTAAGGAGAACTCATGAGAGGAAAATACTCGAAAATATTAGTGACATTGAAAGTATTAGAAATATTCATAACAGTGTGAAGGTTAATTTTGTAAGTATTATCACCGATTTTTTATAGAACATGAAAAGACTTCATCTTCTTATTTTTAAGCTTGCTATAAGTACCTTCTAGAAAATGATGTTTGCGTAAGTAAACCATCAACAAATCACCTTTCTTGAATGGTTAAGGCGTCTTCATTGATATGTAATGGACTTATAACGAATATTAGTATTCTTTAGATTTTTCTTGACTTCTTGGTGAATCCGTTGAATATGCCCTGTAAATTCTTTAGCGTTGAGATTGTCATTAGGAGAATGTGAAAGATAAATTAAATTAACTGTATGTTTTGAGGCACTAGTGTAAATAATTTCAAAAGTAGTCTCTTTGATAGAATGATTGAGCATATTATTGCGGACAAACTCAATCTGGGGAAGGGCAGCATTCCATTATTTGGGTTTGTCGCCACTAATTGATCAAATCATGTTGTCAAGAGTGTGATTAACCATTTCACTTTATCCATCAATTTGTGCATGATTTGTACTATTATACTTCAAAGAGATATTAAATAACCTCCACAAGATTTTCCAAAAATAACTTAGGAATTTCACGTGTCTATCTGAAGTAATTGAACAAGGAATATTATGCAAGCGAACAATCTACCGGAAAAACAAATTAGCCACATAACTAGCATTTGAGGTTTTCTCATAAAGAAGAAAGTGTATCATTTTGGAGAAGCGATCAATGACAATAAGAACTGAATTAGCGCCACGTTGAGTTCGTGGGAGACCAATAATGAAATCTATAATCAGGTCTTACCAAATCATCTCGAGAATAGATAAAGGTGTATAGAAATCAATATTTTGAATTTACCCTTTTGCCTTTTGACAAATTGGATAACACCGAACGAAACGCTCTATGTCACTTTTGAGTTGGAGTCAGTAAAATCTCTCCCCTACCAAATTAATTATTTTGTCACGATCAACATGGTCTCTTAAGCCATCAGTATGCGATTCTCGAATTAAGTGCTTATGCAAAAAAAAAAACGAAGAATGCATAACTGTGTACCTCTGAATAGGAACCTATCTTGAATAAGAAAATTAGTAACAAACTTTTTATTATCGCATCGTGCTTATATATTTCCGAAATTCTCATCAATAGTATAAGCATTCTTCAAGTAGTTAAATTTCATCACTTCAGTACTGATTGTAGTTAGTAAAGAAGCATGTTTACTTAGTACATCGGCTACTTTATTTTGTTGTCCAAACTTATGTTTAATGGCAAAAACAAACTTTTGCAAGAAAGTAATCTATCGAGCGTGCATTCGATTCACCGATTTCTGAAAATTAATGAACTTTAAGGTTTAATGATCCGTGAATAGGACAAATTCACGTTAAATTATGTAATGCTCCTAGTGTTTCAAAACTCAAATAACTGCATAAAATTTAAATTCATAAGTAGCTCATTGTTGATGCGGCTCACTAACTTTTTCACTGAAAAACTCCACTGGGTGACTCTCTTGAGACAAGACAGTTCCAATTCCCAGAGTCGATGCATCACACTTGACTTCAAATATTTTTTCAAAATTCGGTAGCGTTAATATGGGTGCATTACACAATTTAACTTTATTAATGCAAAATTATTTTCTTGAGTTTTTTTCCACTAAAACTGACCTTTCTTCAAGTAATCAATGATAGGTGTCATAATAGTGTCTATAGAAAGTAGCCAAAACGTGAAAACTTTGCACTTCACACACAGTTTTAGGAGTCAGCCATTCCTTAATAGTTTTTACTTTCACTTCATCAATCTGTATACCATTTTTTCCTACTATAAATCCAAGAAATAAAAGATCAATCATAAAGCTACATTAATAAATGTTAATGTGTAGTTTGTTAGCTCATAGGGTTAAATAAACTCTCCTGAGATGTGTCAAATGCTCTTCTTCATTCTTGTTACAGATAAGGATGTTATCAAAATAAACCATCACAAATTTATCAATAAATGGATGAAGAACTTGATTCATGAGCCGCATGAATGTGCTTGGAGTATTAGATAGTCCGAATAATATCACTATCCATTCATAAAGGTCATCTTTGATCTTAAAAGCAATATTCCACTCATTGTCCGAGCAAATGCGAATATGGTGATATCCATTTCGCAAATCAAGTTTAGTAAAGACCACAAGAGCTTATGCTCTCACAAATCAAGCTTTTAGGAGCAGCTTGTCAATTTATTAGTGTAGTTCTTCATGCGTGATTGGGCTCATACGATTAGGTAAACTAGCTCCAAATATCAGGTCGATATGGTATTAAATATTTCTCATAGGAGATAATTTATCAGATAATTCATTAGGAGATAAGTTAACAAATTTAATAATTACCTTTTGAACTTTGACTGAAATTTCAATAGGTGCATCAGACTAGCCCTTGACAATTAACACCACTACGAAATTCGGTTCCTTGATCTACTCAAAGAATTATTAATCTATTATACTGACAAAAAGTGGTTTGTCCTCTTTAGTAACAAAACTATCCTCCTTTAGTTGAGATTGTAATAATAATACGGTTTTCTTATCAAACCACCAAGAGACAAAAATATTGTCTCGACCTTTATAGCTAGCATTAATGTCATAATCTCTGTCTTCTCAACAAGATATGATAAGCGTCCATATCAATCGCATCATAAACAATTTTATCTTTATAGTACTTTCTGATCGATATAGGAATTTTGTAAGTTTTTAACACTTGTACCTTTGACTTTTTCTTAATCCATACAATTTTTTTATAGAAATGGGTGTTTTTTAGTCTTTAAGTTTAATACTTTTATTAAGGCTTTAGATATCATGTTTTTGCTACTGCCACTGTCGATGATCACGTGCATATTTTGTTTTGAATAGTACATCGAGTTTGAAATATTTTATGCTATTGAGAGTCGTTGGGTTTCTTTGGAGTAAGAAAAGTCATTGAACGATGCACGCTACTTCCCTCTTATCTCCTTCCTTAATTTCAACACCCTTATAAATATTTTCTTTTTAAGCTTGCTTGTCCTCTTTATCGTTTTCTTTTGCAAAATTAATCATTCGTCTATGCGGGCAATTGTTAGAAAGATGACATGTTTGGTTGCACTGAAAATATTTACCGAGATTAGAGCATGCATAAGGGTTACTACTAACCTATAATTGCTATTGGTTTCATCCTTGGGTGTTTGGACGGGCAGGTGCTGAGTTTTCGTCTCGATTTTGTGTTGAATGTTGAGTTGAAGGCATGTCTCCATTAATGTAATCGCTGCTGTCAGTGGTTGTCAATCCCTTTTGAGTAAAGGATCCTTGAGATGGGCGCTTTAAATTACTTTAATGGTGCACCGTAGTTCTATTCACTTAATTTTTCATTTTAATTGCCAGATTGATTGTGTTTGACATAATCCAAACATCTTGAAGAGTCAAATGATCTTGAATGACTAACATCAAGCTTCTGATATAGTGAGGAATCAATTGATCCTTTATTTCTAACAAGTTGAGACAGGTACTTAAACGATAAAACTTTTTTGTGAACTTATTTATAAAATGATTGGCCTACCGACAATTTTGATATTGTTGGTATAAGAATTGGTCATAAACTGGGGGTAAAAGCTGTCTTTGTAATAATCGTCTTATCGTGGCTCAGGTGCGAATACGTGATTTTCCTTATCATTGTTAATTTATCTGGAATTATTTTCATCGAGTAGAAGTGTCTCCTTTCAATTTGTACATCACAACATTAACTTGATTTTCTTCTGAAATATTCAGATAATCAAAAATTTTTTCAAAAGTATGGATCCAATCAAGAAAATCTTTGATGTTCAGTCGACCGTCAAAACTGAGCAGGTCCACCTTTATCTTAAATTTTTGAATATTTTGGTATTGTTCATTAGGTTGGTAGTCGAAACGAAGGTTATCATTTTCTCCAAAAAGAGTAATCTAACTCCTGCGAGGCCATGCTTGGGTTCACGCAGATTGACCCCGGGTTCATAAGAATCCTGCTGCCGCCCTCATGCGATAGCTAGATCTGAGGCTGTTGGTGGTCGTTGAGTCCCTCCTATCATCACCGTCATCCTCCCGGGTTGGGTCTCTCAGGTCCTGGTGCTCTAGGTTGCATATCAATGTGATTTGTGAACCTAGGATTTCGCACAACCAGATCAGTGCGATCCGGGTGCTGCCGGCTGTCGTCCACGTCGTCACCGGAATCGGAGCCGCCACTCCATCGCTGGTTGTTCTTCAGGTACAGTTGCCATGTTTTAAGTCCTTAGACAGTCAGCACAGCTACCATCTGCGTTAGGTTGCGAAGAGCTTCATCGAACCCGTCGAGCTGTTGCTTGATTTTCTCAAACCACCATTCATGGTCGGCAGTCTGCTGTCGACTAGAGCTGTTTTCAGCCATCAATCCAAGGTGAAAATCCTAGGACCTGTGGGTTATGGGCTCTGATACCATTTTGGTGTAACAGGGGCTGTTTGTTGATGCAACAGAAGCTATTCTGAAACCCGATAGAGAATTCGTCGGGATCCCTTCGGGAGCACTATAAGTTAGGGGAGTTTAGCAAGAATAATTGTATTTCATTATAATGCACTATTCATAACAATAGGTCTTTAAATAGAGTTTTCAAAGCCCAATAAAATTAGTAAATAATGAAAATAATTATTTGATAATTAAGAATAATTATAGGATAACTTAAGAGTAGTGAACTAGTATTGATGTGCTGCATCAATAAGCTTGTTCATTAAGCACTACTCTGCATGTCTTTCACAATAAAACATTTGAAATTGTAAGCTTCTCCATTGAAAGCGAGAATTTGCTGAAATGCATTTTGATGTTGGGGATGTAACTGTCTGGAACTTGGGTTGGAAAACAGAGTCAGATTCTTTGCAGATTTTATAATTATTTATTTTTTAGATCCTAGGCAATCTGATTGTGAGGAGCTTTTTTTTTCTCACAAGTATGATGTCAGATTTAACTTTTGTTCTTCTGAATGGCGAAAATTATTTTCATGTATTGGTTGATTTCAAGCAACAAATTCATTTTGTTTTATATAGCTCAAGTTGAGTTGATGACGTTTGTGGATAATACAGCTGCAAGATGCTGGTTGCTGGACTGATGCTGCAACTTTGGCTGCTACTCATTTACGTGGATCAGATTATGCAAGGTGAGTTGCCTAGTGGCCTCAGAAGTTAATTGTGTGACCATGTTTCTTCACATGATTTCCTATGGAGATACAACAAAAACAAATGCATGTTTATTTGGAGTTTCAGGATGGGAAAAATTAATTAGAGCAATCATTGATACATAGAATTGTATACATACCTATATAGATACAACATCAGTATGTGCATGCATGCATGTGTATGTACATATATCAACATCTCTTGTGACAAAATACATGTTGTGTGCATCTATGAGGCAAATAAGCTTAGAACTGCATTGCGCATAGGGTTGTTAGTGGGTCATTTAGAACCCATAACTAACCATGAGAATTTGGAAGGGTTCACACCAGTTTGCATGTCCACTAGTTTATTATGAAGGGGAAATAATGAACTGATATAAAATTCATGAATATGATGCAATTATTGCAAGGGTTGCACAAGGAAATTATTTGGGCATTTTCTCATTTAGGCAATGTTTTTGAATGTTGTGGAAGCAATTGACACCAACTGATTTGTATGTTTGTCTCAACCGTATTTAACATTAGGCAGCATATCTGAATAGTTCCTTCTGTCAGACAATATGTTGCAGTATTTATTTTCTCATGGTTGATTTGGCAGGGTACTGCAAAGATGGGCGGACTATGTCCTTCGAAATGAACACAATATCTGGAGGTACCATGAACTTCTACAATTCAATTGTATAATAAGCAATTTGCTGGCTTGCTGCTTTAAATGGACCACTTACATCATTCCAAGCTTTGTAGGGCCCTTATTTTGTATGTTGCTGCTGGAGCATTGCCTGACGCACTGGCAGCACTTCGGGACGCACAGCAGCCTGACACAGCTGCCATGTTCCTGCTTGCTTGCCATGAAATAAATCTGCAGATAGCACCTAAATACGGAGATTCAAATGAATCAATGTGGCCTCAGATTGGGGAAAAACAAAAGTTTTTCTTGCTTGGCAGAGATCTGGGGGATGAGGATCTGGTTGCAGTGAGTGAGTACTATGGACAGTACCAACGAAAACTAGTGCATCTGTGCATGGATTCAATACCACTTTTGGACTGATCAGTACAGCAAGAACATCAAATGCCCAATATATAGCGAAATGCCACTAGCCAACCATAATTAAGAGGTTTGACTTTATTTCACTGTGTCTCTATTGTCTATACGGTTGGAGCAATCCGGAAGCAGCTCCTTGTATACCGGATATAAGAAAGCTCTACCAAATTGGATGTATACATACATGCTGAAGCAGCTCTTGAGAGAATACGTCATGGCTTTGACTTGATGGCATCGACTAGTTAATTTTTTGCGTGGCGCTTCACAGGTTCCTCCAATGATGAGTTGTTGATTAACCTCAGCACCGGTATTTTGCAGGGTTGACTCATCTGGTTGTCAATCTAATCCTTTTTTTAATCATGTATGACGTGTTTTTTATATTTATCAACATTATGATGATGGTGAGAATTTCACTTGTTGAGAGAGTAAGAGCAATGATCATTGAGACTTGTTGCAAGTAATCCCGTGAAAGAGAATGAACTTTTTTATCAATTTACAGTGATTTGTATTCAACGTTTTTCTGTGTAAAACAAATGTGATGGTAGAAGGCTACATTATTTTTGAGTTAAGCCTTTATCCATGCGAGTTAAGCCTTTTCATGTTTGGTTGGCACATGTACTCTCAAACATCATGAACCGTTAGTGTGTATGACCATAGTTAGAAGAACCAAACCATCCCATGTCTATTGTAACTCTGAGGGAATTGCACCCCATAAATCACGAACCAGGCGACAAGTATCACCTCTCAGAAAGTACAGAGTGAAGATGAGGATGGCAAGATTGAACAACACCAACAATACTCGTAAGATTGACAACGTTAAGGATACGATGTTTGCCAAGAAAACCAATTATTTAGAGTTTTTTATGAAATGCCTGGCTATGTGGTTAATAATGCAAATAAGCTGCGAGTTGAAGAGGGCATGCGATCATGGACGAGAAAATTACTCCTTTCAAAATGATTATAATGCACCTCACTCTATTTTTGGTGCTTAAGTTATATAATTGTGCTCCAAGCCAAAAATGCACCAGAGATCCAGTTTGATCATAATGGAACTAGTTGCATGGGGTAAATTAAGTTTGATAGCATTGATATGGGCAATGATAATCTCCCACATTTTGGACTGATGGTAAGGCCTGTGGGCTGAACCTCATTTTGAACTAGATAAATTTGCTTCCTATCCTCTCGCTTTCCTGAAACCTCCGGCCGATCAACTGCTTCCTTTCCCTCTAAGTGAGGGGATGATCCTCCGTTCGGCAGGGAGAGAAACTTGCGAGCTTCCTCCTTGTCTTTTACATAGCCTTTGGTATGTGTAAAACCGTCTGGCAGAACACAAGTTGCCTCGTCTCCTGGGGAAGCAGCTGGCCAACGGGTAATTACTTGGACTCAGCAAAATCTTAGGAGCCGTTTGTATCAATTTCAGATTTAGAATGGAAGGAATTATTAATTCAATTAATTAGGGAAAATTATAAGAATTTATCGAATTAATAAATTTTGATATTTAGATATGTTTTTGAAGTAAAATTAAGTAATTATCAATTCCGTCAATTCTGTGCATTTTTGTATTTGAATTGCAAATAAAAGTCAATCAATTTCATTAATTCTTGAAATTTCTATATTTGATTAGAGTTAGGATTAAAAATGTTGTGACTCAATTTCAAATGAGTGAGATTACCTCTTTTTTATGTTATTCATATTTATTTTTAAAAAAAGTATAAATGTTTAATTAATAAATTAATAAAATATATTTTGGTGGTTAAAAATATACATAAATATTAAAAATAAAATAAATTTTTTAAATATTTATTCAATCAATAAAACATATTTTAAATTAGAAATTGATAGTCTATAGATATTAATATTTATAAAAATATGCAAAAAAATAATGAGTAGAGGGAAAAAATTTTCATATGATTTTAGATAAAAAAAAATTTTAGTTTATTTTTTCCTAAAATAATGTTAAAATAATGTTAATGATTGAATCAAAATGAAGAATTATAGAAATTTTGTCATAATTTATCACCAGAATTAATCCACCCACATAAATGTGGGTCCTACATAATTTCGATCCGGAACTACAAATTTCTCTCCAATGAAGAGAAATTTACTTGCCATTGTTTAAAATTATTGAAAATCCAACAATTTTGAACAATATTGTAGTAGCCAAACATTGGAGTTTGAAAGAATTGGATCTCTAATTTTCTCAATTCACCCAATTTGAATTGTCTAGAATTGATCCAAATAGTGTCTGCTGATCAAAATCATTATTTATAACTAGAAAAATGGTTGCAACATATTATCTATGTAATGCATGGACAGAAAGAAGGAGGAGAAGAAGAAATAGAATCATCCATCAGACGGCGGGAGAAAGAGGATGAGCTAAAGAAAAGCTAAAATTGTATTTTGAGTATGCGATGAAAAGACACTTCCTTCCTTTTATTGTGAACCTCGAGAAGATAACAATTGAATTTGTGGTTACATTACAAACGATGTTAAACGCATGGATTGGAATCTCGGCTAAAACGTTTTGATTTCGGCCGTCGTTTCGGTTTTAGGGTTTGTCACCTTTTCTTTCATGTGCGTTGTCATTCTCGCCGAAGATCTTCTCCAGCGACTTACCTTCGTCTCCATCATTAGGAACATGTAGAAGAACCCCGATATGTTTGTCAATGCCAATATCACCATGGCGGCGAAAGAACTCCGATGGGATCCCTCTCGCCTACGAAGCCGGCCTTGCAAAGCCCGCCGTCATTGTCCACGCCACCACGCTCGACATCTCTCCCCGCTCTCGAGTCTCGACCATCCTCGATTAAACCCTGAATTCCTCTCGTCCGCGCATTTTTTTTTGGGCCTCATTCTTCTTTCGATATAAACCAAAACCCAAATTTCAGAGATTTCCCAGTTCGGTTCGAGTTAATTAAACCGGCTCCCAAACACAAATTCGTCCACGCCAGAATTCATTTTTCGACGAATGGTTCAAACCGATTCGGCGGACGAAATCGAACCCGAACTGATGAATTCGGTGTAGAATGCAGCACTTGGGTCCTTATTGAACTGAGTACGTGATTGCATACCTCTCCATTGACAGACAGGCTTCCTAACGAAAAATAAAACCATTTATTTCGGCCTCCACAAAAAAAAATTCATTTATTATTTGCTCTCAAAATCGAGAAGAAAAAGAAAGTATGGGATTAATGCCATGAGTAGGTCAATTTCGGTAAGCAAATCATAATTCGCATTCAAAATTCCTCGATGAGGCAGTAACAAATAAGTAAATCATCAAAAAAAATGTAAATTCATGAATAAGTAAATCCTCAAAAAAAATGTAAATTCACGATCCTGTTTATGAAAAATGGAAACGATTTAATTTGCCTGCTCATCGCTAATTAAAACGTTCCTGAAAAAAAAATTTCCGAGCTGTATATAATGTGCCTCTTTGGCAGCGTATCCGATGCAGTGTTCCAGCTCTCGCTTTCGTTATAATTTTCATCTTCATCTTCGGTCGGATATAACATGGTAAACAGATTTTTTTTTTCTGTGGCAAGATTTTTGTGATTCTATATTTCTATGGGAAAATACAACATCATGTCTTGCACGTGCGTCGCACGCAGGGATTGGAAATCGCGGTCGGGGTGGTACTCTGCATGGCTCATTTGTTACGGTGGAGCTTGCCGAGTGCTGCTGCCCAAAGCAAGGAATTCAACGTTATGCAATTTGGGGCTGTTGGTGATGGCTTCACAGATGATACTGCTGTGAGTTCGGACCTTGCAGATCCTCTGCTTTATTTTCCTTTTTCTTTTCAGTTAGAGAGAGAAGACTTAACGCAACGTGTATGTACGATATGTGCAGGCAATTCTAAGTGCGTGGAAGTCGACGTGCAGCGCAACAGAGGGCGCGCCGACGATGGTTCTCCCTCGGAGCCGGATATTCCTTTTGCAACCCATACAACTCGATGGCCCGTGCTCGTCTGCTCATCTCAGCGTTCAGGTTGCTCAGCTTTAAAAACTAAAAAAAAAAAAAAAAATGAATTGGTCTCATTTCATCGTAAACTTGATGTTGTTGTCTGTTGAATTGTGTGGTGTTTTTTGCTTTCTTTCAAAGATTTTGGGTGGAATCGTTGCTCCAGAGAATCTGGAAGGGTGGCAGGGGGTCGATGCCACTCGTTGGTTAACATTTCATCAGGTGAACGGCCTAACGGTGTCTGGGCAGGGTCTTGTCAACGGTCGAGGTTCCAAATGGTGGCAACAGTCCTGCAAAATTGATCCCAAGCCGGTATTATGATTATTATTATTATTAGTTATTACTAGTTACTGTTCCGCTGTATAAGTGTAGCCAAGTTCTATCCAAATTGATCTCCCCTTGACTTCTTTTTTATGCAGGGATGCATCAACGATCGCCCATTGGTAAAGCAGCTTTTAACTGTCATTAGAGTCGGAAATTAATTAATTTCCAGATTGTCCGCCAATAATGTTTCTTCATTTACCATCCACAATATTATCATCATCATCGTCATGTAATTCTGGAATAAATGGCAGTTGATAGGATTCTACCATTGCAACGGGCTGAGCGTGCAACAGTTGAATTTTGAAAACAGCCCCATGTTCCATCTGCTTGTGTACGGCAGCGACGGGGCTAATATCAGCGATGTCAGAATCACGAGCCCGGAAACCAGCCCCAACACCGACGGTATCCACGTCGAGAAATCCCAGCACGTCTTCATCCAAAACTCTGTCATTGCCACAGGTATACTGGCTATGCTATATATGTGCTTCTTTCTCCATCGCCCTCTGCAATATACTCCGCTATAATATACGCACGCAGGAGACGACTGCATCTCCATCGGCAATAACGTAAACGATATCATTATCACCGGTATCACCTGCGGACCTGGTCATGGCATCAGGTGCGTCTCATCTCGTCCTGTCTCGTTGCTGCCACACGCCTTATGGAATCTAACTTGTTGTTTGTTTGTCTTGGCAGTGTTGGAAGCTTGGGAAGGAACGGCGAGCAGGCATCAGTGGAGGGCATTCATGTTAGGTACTCCAACCTCACTGGCACCACCAACGGTGTCCGGATCAAGACGTGGGAGGTGAATTTACTCTTTCCTCTCCACCAAAAAAAAATAATTTTTATTTGCATGGCTCTTGCAAATTATCAAAATTATATGTCCTTCTTCAAAAATTTAAAAAATATATATATAGATATATATATATCTATATATAATAATATATATATATATATATATAATTTTCACCATCAATATAAAAACATCTTGTTCGTGCACTTTGGTGTGAAACTCTGAATTAACTTTTAACGATAGTTGCCAAAAAGATCAAAGAACTCCAAATATACTATACAAGTATACATATAAATTTGAAACGTGAAATATATTTTTAATTTATAAAAAGATTATAAAATATTTTTTATAAAATTAGCAAAATTGTATATAGTTCACTCGTCTTCCTCCTTGCGGCCTCCAAACTCCTCCTTTGCTGTCGATCACCCAACCGAAAGCTCCCTCTCTCCAGTCAGTTTTATTATCTCCATTATCCTCATTCACCTCCATCTCCTCAAACTGCCTCTTCGTAGTGCCCTCACCCACATCTCCGCCTGCCACGACCTCCTCCTCCTCCTCTACTTCGGCTCCTATCAAGTCCTCCTTGTCTCCTCAGTCATCACAATAGTAGAGTACTTCAAAGCCTATAACATCACTTTTACCAACCGACCCCTCTTCAAAATACGCGCTTATTTGGGTACAACCATACCATCCTAATCGTTCTTCCCATGGCTCTCGGTGGTGCAATCTCCGCCGCCTTACCTCCTAGCTCACGTTCTTCCTCATGTTACCGCTATGGGTTTGGTAATCTCGTCTGAGGTCCAATTGATGATCCATAAAATCTACATCGGTGATGTTAAGAGACGTTGATGGATTTGGTGATGGGTGGTAGTAGGGTAGAGGTGTGACGAGGAGGAGGAGCGGAGTACGATGAGGCAGGTGGTGGAGAACGTGTTTGAGCGTAGAGATGAAGAGGCCGGGAAAAAGAAATGGACGGAATCCTATAGGAGTTTTTGGAAGAGAGTCAGAGGATGAAGGCGAAAGAGGAAGAATTGCAGGGACGTTTCTGGCTTCTTTTATAACTTCTAATGCAATTAAAGTAAATATTTGCAAAATATGTTTTCATTTAACAATACATTCAAACTTCATAAGTTTTCTGCAACTTAACTTAATAAACAAATGAATTATATACAATTTTTAAGTTTTTGAAAAATTATACATAAATTTGACAATTTATTAGGAGAAATATGCAGAAGACCCAAAAGAATTTGCCGCCTTAATAACGACAATTGCGTGCGTTAAAAACCTTTCCGTATCATAATATCTTACTAGTTAATCTTGTGAAAGTGAAATCGTAGAGGCTTTTACTGATTAATGGTCATTTTACTCTCATTCAGGGTGGAAAAGGTTTTGCAAGATCGATCACATTTGAGCATATCAGTTTTACCGCTGTAAGCAACCCGATCATCGTCGACCAGCATTACTGTGACGGGTCATGTGGAAGTCCGGTAAACCACATTTGAGCACATCAGTATCCTTTTTCATTAGCAAGCCTATCCCACTTAAAAAAAATGTTGAATTTGTCGACTGACTGGACCTGCAAAAGGGTTCCGGAGTGCAGATAAGCAACGTGACATACACGGACATGCGAGGGACAACGACGAGCCGGTTGGCCGTCAGCCTCAACTGCAGCGAGAGCGTGGCATGCACGGGGATCCACCTCGACACAATCGACCTCAGAGCCGTGGATGGTGGGACGGAGACGAAGTCCGTGTGCGTCAACGCCCACGGTGACACCAGTGGCGCCCTCTACCCGGCAGTCCCATGCCTCACCAGCTCTTCAACTTCCATTCGAAACTAAACCGCTCTACTTCACCTCTCGTTTTAATTCTCAACATTGTTTCAAAAATTGTTAAGCATCATTTCTGATATAAATAAAGATGTTCACCTGCGAGTAACTCACTATCAAGAATAAAACCATATCAGCAATCTAACAGACTGTTTTTGCTAATATTATTAGCAATTAGACAAACCATAGGCAACACAGCTAAAATTCTTTTTACCATAAAATTAACAGTGCACAGCGTAACACTTATCCGATCTTGGTTCTTAAACTTTTAGAACTTGGCAGTGCACAATGTTGCTTTTGAGATGCTTTCGACCTGCAAGACTCGACCAAAAATTGGCGATATGTGTCCTGAGCTGCCCTTTCCCGGCAAGGGTCTCCCACCGTCGTCCACCCACGCCCGATATGCCGCCAACGTCCACCAAAGAAATGTTCATATTGTTGCGGATAATACAAAGCTTTCCATTGAGCGGGACAAGCGCAGCTGCTTCGAGAGCTTGAGAACTCCCCAGGTGCAACTTGCTATCGATGTGCTTGCACCAAGAATCCGCGGCTCCGTCGTACACGCGCAGCCGGCAACCATCTTTACAGTCGAGAGCATAGAGCTGCTGGTTCAACAAGGCGCACGGGTTCCGCCACCCGCTGACCATACCGTCGAAAACTGGGCACCAATTATCCGTTTCCGGAAGGTAGACCTCACTGAGGACCTGGCGGTGAGATCCAAGACCTTTGAGAAACCACCTGCCCTCGTAGACGACTCCGATAAAAGGAACCATAGATGTGCTCATGTCCGCGATGAAAGACCACCTGTTCTTGTGGGGATCGTACACCTCCGCAGACCTTAGGGAGAGACTCGCACCGTTTGTATCCCCGCCAGCCACATACAGACAGTTATTCATCACGCAAGACCCGAAGAAATGCCTCTGCTGCAGCATATCAGGAGCCCGGTGCCATTTGTTGGTTCTCGCGCTGTAGAATACGACCCTCCTCATTGAACCCTTAACTGGATCTTTGCCTCCGAAAACGTACAGGTGGCAACCGCCGAGGACGGCGCACCCAAATCCGACAGCTTCAGAATACTCCGGGGGAATAGGCGGGAGGGGTTGCCACAGCTGTGATCTAGGATCGAAGGCGTTCCATGAAATGCGCCCGTCTTTGTCCCTTTTGATGATGTAAATCCACTCTTCTGCGATCCCGAGGGTCTTGCGGAGCGAGTAGAAATAGTTTCCAGCGAGGAGCCGATGCCATCTCTTGCAAACCACCCTCAACTTGCAGTGATCTGCTCGTGGGACGCGGACCAGGCAGGCAACGGCAAGGTCATCGGGAAGACCGGGCAAGAGAGGAGAAGAACGGCTGCGGCCTCTCTCACTCTCTTCATGCGTTGTCATGCGCTTGGACAAGCGGACAGAAAGTACCACATCAGGCAGGACACACAGCGTAGACCTCGGGACAACAACTCTACATACCCAAGCTGTAGAATCAACCTGCAATTGTTGTATGTATTTCAGAAAGATCAGATTGGGTTTTATGCAGGTCTCATGAAAAACCTCTACTTGCTTAATTATAGAAAATGGAAAAAACATCGAGTTGTACTGCTTGTGGAAAAAACATCGAGTGCTACTACTTGTACAACTATTACAACCCACGTGATACGATGTAAGAGTATTGCTCTAATCAAAATCAAGGTCGCAATAGATTTCTTAAACAACTCGAAGAGCAGAATCGGAATGGATTATTCAAAAGAGACAAAATGGTTTTTCAGAAGAGCTCCATTGGTTACAGAGCAACATTTGTTTGAGGTAATTAACTTATATTGCTTGCCAAATCAGGAATTCTAATTGAGGCGTGACTTAAGACCTTGAAGCAAACTAATGCACTGCAACTCGGGAAACATAGACGACATATCCGTCTCATTCTTGACAAACACAAGACGAATGGTGAGAAGGATGGAACAACTGGGGAAATCCACGCAGTTTTTGGTGTATGAATTTGAAGAGAAAGAAAGGTAGAGGAAGAAGGGGTCAGAATCCAATACCAAAGGAGGCTGTCTCCGGATCTCCGTCGTCCGCGGAGTTGGAGCATCATCCATTGACGAGGCTCCCGAAGCTCAACAGCACCGTTAACGGCTGCAGACAAATATATTACGGCGCTTTCTCTCGGGCTCACTTTCTGCGGCTCTGTTACTGGGAAAGCAACAAAGCAGGAAGACGAGGAATGAGGAGGAAGAGGAGGCCGGAGTTGGACTAATACCAAAGGATTAGAAGGCGTCTGTCAAAAGGTAACAAACCAATACCCAAGATACTACGGAGGTGGACCAGAAATTTCAATTTCATCACCCGTCGGCACGCGTCGGCCACCTGCTGCGGACGGCCCGCATCGCGCCGGCCGTTTACCTCTTCAACTCGCTGGATTGCCGCGTGGCTTCGCTATATGCACTGTGTAGTTTATGTTCATCATTTCCGCGCTACACAGAAATAAAGGCCTTGTTGCTGTTGCAACTTGCAGGTCGATGGGAGGTGTATGAATATCTTTCGTCTCCCTCAAGCACAAATGTCCTGAAGCATTTGTCGCGACGGGCTCGCGGGGAGCAGCCAAAGTAGACCTAAACCACCTTCAATCATATGTTTTATTTTATTTATGAGTTATATTATTCGGTTATTATTTACACTTAACGCGCTTGTCACCGTCGGACCAGATACCACCAGCCACCAGCCAGCGTGTAGCGCCCAGCCACTATCAAACAACGAGGGAAGGGCCAATCCGCGGATTTGCGCAGAGAGGACCACGAGGCCTTCCTCTGTTTTCTTTCTTGTAAACCTTATGCTTTGCTGATCCTGATGAGAGCCCAATGACTGGGCCTTCCTACCATCGCTGCCATCACAATTATCAAATGCAATACAAAAACAATAACAAAATGAACCTGGTTGGGAACCCCTTGCTCTCCTCCGCATCCGAATTTTGCAGGCAACTGCAGCATACTAAAAACCACTTTCAACATCAAGCAAGTCCCACGTCAAACGAAAAATGAAATCAAATCAAGAAGAGAGTCAACTACATTGATCTAGCACCTCAGCGTAATAAAAGGGGATGCAACTGCAAAAGCATCAATGGCTGCCCCGCGTCGACAAATTTACTAGATCCATCAATAACAAATACAAATCCTCTAAAGACAAATAACCCAGATAACGTCTGTTTTCACCCTCATTGCTGCCTGCCAAAAGCTTTCCCTGATCCACTGAACCATCGTCCAGCACCAACCTCCATGAAATGCATCCGCGAACATCATGAGGATCCACATGTGCCACCAACCCAAGAGTCTCTCCCTGATCCAGGTCAAAATATAAGCACAATAAATCTCTGGTAACCTTCATTCCCACCACTAAAGCTTCCTCGTGAAGCCAATGGATAACTTGCCCTGCAACCTGTTGAAAATTTGTCTATTTCAGTAACGGAGACAAAAGGGACAAAATAATGCTTTAAGCCTACTGGAAGCTTTCCTCCTTTGCAGAGCAAAACAATTCACAATAATAAAATCTTCCCTGCTGGGCGACATCCCATTGCAAGCAAATATAGTCTGAAATGCCTAATGAAGAAAACAGGATTCATGCTTAATAGAAATACCTGCTGCAGAAGGATCATTGAGAGATCTTCCAAATCACAACCATAACAGTTCACTGAACATTCATCTATAGAGCTGCTTCTGAATGAACCGATGATGCTAGGTGCACCTTCTCCGCTTACACTGATCCGGTCATCATTCACCACCACCTTAGTATGGAACTGTGACCTAGTTGTGTTCGTCATATCAGATGAATCTAAAGGTTTGATCTGTCCACCAAACTGAAGGATTGACTGAGAAATCTTCACAGAGAGAGACCATGACGATGTCCGCGAATGCCAAGAAGGGTGGGACAACAGATGTAGGTACGGCACTCTGCTCACCTGCATCCATGAGAAGAATGACATCCATTTTCCGTGTTATGCTATTCCAAAACTTCATTTGCAAGACAAAATAAAATTTTCTACCAGACATTCAAGCTCTGTCAGAACTTTGTGGGAGAAGATCCTATGAGATATTGTCATGCAGAAATGACCGAGAAGCCCATTCCCATCACCAGCACGCTGACCAGACAGTTGGCATTGGGATGCAAAAGGATGCCTCTCCTTAACTCTAGCAACAACATTTTGATGAAAAATGTCTTGCAAGTAAATTTCTAAGCTGTTTGGATTAGGAAGTCCAACTAAATCCCCAGTATCATTTTTGTCCGACAACACTACCAGTCCTAATGAGTCAGCATCCGAGGGTCCATTTTCCCCATTTTGACTCTGCACCGTGGAGTCAATACACTCGTTACTGCCTCCTTTTCCAGAAGACACCAGACACAAACAAATAGACGTTTCTTGGCCAATCCCCAACTGAAGAAAATCTTCCCTCATACCAGTCACGTTCACTCCAGGTGACGGATTGAGGGTCTCCCCACGAACCATATCAAAAACCTGAATCAGATGACACAATCAGCAATATAGGAAACAGAGAAGAATGCACATGATCTGAAGGGAAATACCTGTTCCTGAAAGATTGATTGATGGATCTCACGAATAATGGCATGGGCGTCTTTAACACATTCATTGATGTCTTTGTCTGTCAAATTATCTTTCCTAGTTTCACAAGAAGATCGACCACCAGAATTGCACTTGCTAGATTTCCCAAAATCTGTTGATTTGTGAACAGGAGTTCCTCCTAGAAATCTTACACATAAAGTGCGGCATGATTTTACAGGAAATTGTACAGAAAGATTCCCAGAAGAGGTATGGTCAACACGCACTGTAGATAAAGAAGACGGGCGAGAGAAGGGTGCCAAGTCAAATAATACATTATCTAGCAGGTCGATTGTAAATCCTTCACCAGCAGGACCAGTTCCGGTAAGACGTTGCCGTTTTACCTTCCAATTCTGCTGCAATCTATTTGTGATAAGGGTAAGGATTTAATACAATGCTCAAGTAGTATGGATAAGTGCATTAGTGATGACTTATAATAGAAAACTCATACCTTATCAGTGAACCATAAAATCTAGATTCTCTGACAACCTGCTTCTCGAGAGATTTAGAAGACAGTTTAAAATACCTGCCAAGTTGCTGAAGAACAGATATCAAACAACGATAAAAAGTGCCATATCTGATAAGTGCAACATATAGAAAAATAAATGTAAACAGAGATAAAATGTGCAATATCTGGTAAGTGCAACATATAGAAAAAAATGTAAATGATACAATCTGCCTCAAATCTGTGGTGACGATAATTTCAAAATGCTTCAATGTGATATGAATAAGGTAAGAATCCGATTGTTTTTAAGCTTATCTAGTGTAAATTTACCCTGAACGTGAAACCTGATTTATAGGCTAAAGTTGTCGGTCAAAGTAAACCTCATAGGAAAGGATCGATGTCTAAGCTGCATATTGATTTAAGTCTAGAGATGGACATTTCGCAATTCATGTGCTAAAAATATACATTTGATGTTATGACCACAGGTTACGCATACAAATCTGTAACATTTAACATAAAGACCTTCGCTTTAATGGACAACACTAGACATACCCGAAGCCTCTGTAGCTTGGTTGCTGCGGATAATGCAATGTCGGATAGGACCTCATTAGGCAACTGCTTTGGCCTCTGCATCCCAACCACGGTCACAGCATCGTTTGCTTCGACCTAGAAAATTTTCGTGGAGGAAAGATGAGAGAGAGAGAGAGAGAGGGACTATGAATGTGTAGTTAAAATACTTGTTATACGTTGTGCAACGAGGAAGAGGAAGAGGCAGAGAAAGAGGAAGACATACTGTGTTGATGAAATCAAGGATGACGGAGAGCTCCTCGTGAACGAGGCGGAGGTTTTCGAGCAAGCCCTGCCAGGGGGAGACGGAAGGAGCGGAGTCCTTGTCCTTACTGGAGGAGGAGGAGGAGCTGCTCTTTTGCTTCTTGGAGTCCTTGTCGACCACCCAAGAGAAATCGATCCGCCGGATCCTGTCGAGGCGCTTCTCCTCATGCCCGACCTCCCTGTCCACCAATACAGCGTATCAGTCGATCGGAGAAAACGAGATCATCGCCGGCCGGCGAGGAGACAAAGAAGGGGCAAAAGGTAATGAGAGTGGTAGGTACGGGGGGAATTGCTCGTTGCCGAATTCATCGATGGCATCCAATCTCTTGAGGGGGAGCTTGTCCAAATCGATCTTCAAGCTCCCATCCATCACCCTCTCTCGATCTCGATCGCGATCTGATGACGAATTGACGACGATAAACCCTAGATATCCCCGTTCTCGACTTCGACCCAAGCGGACAATTTGCTATTTTCATAATCTTTCCCGATCAATTTTTACTCTTTTACAAATAGCTCCTCCATTTCAACTCATTTCAACTTATGTACATATCGGTAACTGAGAATTATTTTTTAACCGGTTGCATATAACTCGTTAAAATTTTATTAAATTATATATATATATATATATATATAGTTTCAAATTACATTTTGTTCAAAATTCAAAGAAATTTACATTTTTCTAAAAAAATTTATTAAATTACATTTTTTTCCCTCCATCTCAATAGGGACTTAGACATGTTTATTTAGAAAGAAATCAATTGTAATTCAGAATTTGTCTAAAATGGATATATAACTTATTTTTTATTGATATAGATGAGCCTGAACTAAAAAAGAACAAAAAATTGATGGATAACTGACCTGAAGCTCTTGTTCTCTGTTGTAGATAGTTTTTGTGGTGCTCAAGAGGTTAGAGCCGCATTGGGATAGTTTTTGTCTTGTCTTTTGATATACAACTGCTACAGTGTATTTTATTTTTTTGCTTCACGCAAAATTATGCAATGGTAAATCTCAACTTGCTAAAAAAAATACATATTTTTCCTCTAAAATAAATTAATTATATTTTTTTGGACTATGAAAAATATTATAAAAAAAATTTTGAATGTAAATTTACCATCAAAATTAAGAATATTTAAAAAATATCATTAAGATAAATTAAAAAATACCCAGGAACTAATTTAAAATAGCCTAATAAAAATAAGAGCAAAAATTGATCCTAAATATGATCATATTGTGCCCTAAATATTATCTAAATTAAAACTTAATTTTAGTGTAAATCGAATCAAAATTTATTTTGCATTGTGTAACATACTGTGATCGAGCTCCTTGTTCTCTCGAGACTAATATCCATATTAGAACTCTTTATTTAGAATTCTAAATTGGAGTTAAACTTTATGAATTTATTATGTGCAACGCCTAAGTTTTCTGATTGAATTTTTTTTTTCTAACAATTTAGCTAAACACTATTTCTGGGTATTTTCGGTGTTTAAGTGATCGCGGTCATTCATCGAAGAACTTTTTTAAGTTTTTTTTTTAAAAAATCAAAACTCATACGCTTTTTAATCGTGAATGAATTATTAAATTGAAGGGCTAACTCCAAACCTTGGAGCACACCAACGTCTGTCCGACAGTCGGATTTGTCAGGGCAGAATCACCCAATTAATGCGGTTTTTAACATTGTGTTTGTTCACTTCTGTTTTGTATCCGGCGAAGACACGCACAGCATCAGTCCCGGAAGACCACAACTTCACAGCTAATTGTGTCCATACAAGCGAACCAAGTCCCGATCAGATCAGTAGTAACGTGCGCGTTTTACCAATAAGTTAGAATAAGCATTGACGATGTACCTCGTTGTTGTTGCAGCAACGTAGATCCACGTTCGACTGTTCCATTCTACTCGCTCCACACTCTAAAAATTAAACCAGGTCAGCTCACGGGCGATGCATCCGTTGCTGCTATAAAGCAGCGGAGAATGCATGCATGCTGCTCTCCATCTCCAGTTGTTGCCACACTGTACTCCCAAAAAACCTAAAAGGAAAAACCGGCTCATCTCAGCGTGACATCGAGCTAGCAAACATGTTGGACAAGAAGAGGAGCGGTGCTTTGGCTCTCACTTCCGTGAACCACATCTCACTCCTGTGCAGCTCATTGGAAAAATCACTCGATTTCTATCAGAACATCCTTGGCTTCTTCCCTGTAAAGAGGCCGGCCTCCTTTGGTTTCGATGGCGCATGGTAATTATCACCCACAAATCCACCATTTAATAGCTAGCCTGTGACCTGTCGTCGGATGGATATGCAGATGAGATTTGCACTTTCTTTTTTATTTGGAAAAATACGGTGTGTTTTTTTTTTTTTTTTTAACGTTGATCGACTTATTCTCCACGTACGTATGCATAGGTTGCTCAACCACGGAATTGGCATTCATCTCCTGCAAGCAGAGGACCCTGGCAGCCTACCTAAGAAAACTGAGATCAATCCCAAGGATAATCATATTTCTTTTCAGGTACGTAAGTTCCAGGTTTTCGAAAACCAACGAAAATCGAGAAGCTATCATCTCATACGGTTGTCTGTGTTCATGATGTATATTGTGCTATACTATGCTACAGTGTGATGACGTGGACAAGGTGGGAAGAAGGCTGAAGGAGATGGGCATATCTTACGTGGAAAGCCAGATCGAGGAAGATGGCATATATGTTGATCAGCTATTCTTCCATGACCCTGATGGCTTCATGATCGAGATTTGCAACTGTCACAACCTGCCGGTTATCCTGCTCGCAACCCAGGTTACTACTCCGGACACTGTGTGCATTCAGGACAAACATGAGCATGGACGCGTGACGGAAGCAAATGGCAGAAAACCTTGTGTCAGCTGCCGTCCAACTCGATGACGATTTATATACATACCCCTGTGCTAGCTTGTGCACGAGCATTATGACATCGTTTTATGTTCGTGTTTTCCTTTTAATTTCCTCGGAAGTAATCTTATGGAGTTAATTTTGTAATATTTGTCTTATATTAACAATCCATGTTCAACATAAATTATGTGTGTATCAAGAAATGCATATATACCAACAAAATATATATATATATATACATAAACGAATAGTTTATTAAAGTATCGAGTAGCAACATTAAAATCAAAACATGAAAAACAAGAATACATAGTCCGAATTTCCGATACAAGGCTCCAGGAATGAAAAGGGCAAGAGAGATGGATACAAAGCACAAGCAAATCAATTATAAATAAAGGAAGAGGGAATCAGTGCGTCCGAGAGAGACTCAGAGGCCTCTGGCAAGCATCTGATTGTAGTTTTCCAAGGACTGGAGGCGCTGGAGCTGGAGATGCTCCCTGAACCTCCTGATGAACGCATCGGCACTCTCGTTGATGTCCTCTTCTGCCTCGAAAACCGTTGCTCTCCTTGTCTGCCAAACTTGCTTCCTCCGGGGCCTGCAGGTGGGCTCTTCATCAAGCGACACCGACGCCGCCGGCGAAGAAGCCGGTGACTTGCTGCTGCTGCTGCTCGTGGAACCCTTTTCCTTGTTCATCTTCTTAATTTCTATGCTGCTAGCTACAGGTGTATGACGGATGTGCAAGGAAAACTACGGGGCAGGGAAGAAGATTAGCAAGTTGTATGACAAGCAAAGAAGAATGAATGACGAGGTTTGGTATAATAACGATATGGGGATGAATGGAGTTTGCGGGTGAGATCTATCATCGTCATATATAAAGTTGGGCGGGTGATTTAGGCTGAGTTGTAAAGGTATTCTTTTTCTTTATATTATTCGCAAGTTGCATTAACAGATGAGATAAAAAAGCACGTGCTGGGCTGGCAAAGTTGACGAAGTGCACGCGGCAAGCGTACGGCTGAGACTACGCGATTGATTGGATTCTAATAAGTTATCAGCGAGGCATCCGGCTTCCCCCTCGTCTTCCTCCTCGATACTTTGGGCCGCATACTTGTCTCGTGCATTCGGTGGAATTGAATGGGAATGGGAATGGGAATGGAAAGGATTAATGGCGATGCCTTCGCCTACTTAACCCTCTTGCTTTTGCTTGCCGTTGATGAGAAACGAATATTGGCTGCCGTCACAGCGAGCCGGATGGATGCTTCCGTGTCTTCCGTCTCTCATGAATTCAACCCTCAACGTTTCTTGAACCGAAACACGGTTTTTTTGACCGTCAGATGATCTATGGCAGATAACAGAACCAAAAAATAATCAGACACACCTTCCTACAATGGGCAATTCTCAAATGTTTTGTTTCCCCGTGTCATGACATTGCTATGGATGAAAAAGTGATTATAAACAGATGCACGCAAGGAATGAGGTGCCACCACTTGCAGAAGACACGGATTACATTGCAAGCACCATTTAACAAATTTACATGAAACAAAGCATACTTCGATTATGACATTCATCACCTCGCAGCAAGGACCCTATCACTGGACAACAACTTCTGTGCAATAATGAGGCTATAAGGGTCTGCAAGGCAAGAGGATGGCTGCACCAGACCGGAGCTAACTCCCATTGCTTCCCAACAGTAAGCATTCGGTCTTCCTCCAGTGCTCAAGGAAAGAAATATGTCCTTCAAAAATATTCCTTCACAAGGAAAACTATCACTACAAGCAAATTTTGTGGCATCCTCGGTGGCTGATGTGCCGTTGATGCCAATGAATGAGGCATCTTCCACCTTCACAGCAGATGTCTGCAGAGCCATGATCCACTAAGTTTAATTACCACCAATCTTATCCAGTAAAAAACTATAAGGACCACAGGCAGTTTGTCACCTGATTTTCACATTGGCGGGTGGAATCGCAGTAGTGCTGGTCGATGATAATGGGATTCGAAACATTCTTCATGAAAACATTGTGGAAAAGTATGTTCCTGACAGAACCGCCGCCACCCTAGAAAATTGCAGTTTTCTCTTTTGAGAAGTAACAAATAATAGTCCACAGCAATCCTGAATGATTTCAATAAGACTCCCACGAATTTTGCGAGAACTTGATTAAGAAAACAAAGGTCTAGTTTTTATATATAACAAATAATACAATGTGCAAGAAAGTTAGCTGTTACAGGAAACCATAATGTTCCTATATAACCACGTAGTTGCGTAGTATTAGCATGTCAGGAAATTGTTCTGAGGTGGCAAGGCAGAAACATAAATCAGATTAGAACAATGTGATGAATAAGATTGTAGAAGACTGATGCATTAACCTGTTGCAATTGAACTATCCTCAATCGAAACAAAGGTCGATGCGCTTATGCGGATGCCATCAGTATTGGGGCTGTCTGCTGGTGCAATTACTCTGAGGCGTGATGCGGATGCCATCAGTATTGGGGCTGTCTGCTGGTGCAATTACCCTGAGGCGTGATGCTTTGACATGGATACAGCTAGTGCATGCCATGTGCATCTGTTGACTATTCACAAGAGTAAACTCTTGAATAATAAGATCATTAGTCCGATGGAATGTAATGGCCTGCAGCAATGATAATTTTCAATTTAGAAATTCGGAAATGGTATAACAAGGAAATGAACATTCATATGTTAAGCGCTGCAATGAGAAAAGCACTAACCGTCGGTGCGCGCCGACATGGCTGCAAAGAAACAATTCAAGATAGTTTCAGATATTCTTTATATATGTTCTAAGCATAACATTAAGAATATCAGAGGCTTTTTGGCAGGTAGATGGTGTTAAGCAGATATTTGTTCTGTTCATTTGTACACTGAGGGTTCACCAAGAAATGCAAGTTTACAATTTGTTGCGTCGATCTTGTAAGACCGTTCCCACCTGTGATTATTAGATGCTTTATTCCATGAAAATACAGCCACTTCTAAGGATTCAGACCATCCCAGATCTTAGGATCAGATGGAGCAACTATAGTGCCCAAGATCTACCGATAGGCAAGAACACAAGTGGTATAAGACAATGTAGTTGATTCTAGTTAGAAATCATAGCGAGAAACTCGAGCGTAAAAGGCCCATACCCGCAATGTGAGTGTTTATGCACAAGGGCCAGCAAAATTAATTGGTTCTGGGCAGATATACCTTTCTTGTTGGAATTTCAAGATGCATTTGGGAAAGTGAAGAACAGGCAAACTGCCAAGCATCTTCGAATGCCTGAAAGAAAGGAAAACCATCTCTCTGTGATCGGTGACCGCTCCCTACCAACAGCGGCGTGCTTCTCATTCTGAATTTTTCTTTTCTTTTTTTTCGTTTACTTGCTTGGTCCTCGCAACTCGACAAGTAATTCATCGGGATTTCGCCATCAGAGTCCGTCGTTTAATCTCAAGGAAGAAATAATTGAAGGGCAACACCCCACTATTGTCATTAGTCATTATCATTATCATTATCCTTATCGTCCCATTAGATTGGATATGTTATCCTAAACCCTAAATAAATATAAATTAATCCATTTTTGCCGGCGTAGAAGACCCATTTGGAATTTGTTCCAGACTCAATCGCTTCATAATTTGACCGCGCCATCGCCCTGACTTGGTAGTTGGTGCCGAGGAAAAATTCCATAACGAAGGTTTTAAATCTCAATTTCAGAATCCGGTTTGGTATACGTTTCGATTGTTTGTTTAGATTAAAATTATTTTTATTTTAATTTCCATCAAATTATTTTTTTAATAAATTTTAATTTAAAATTTATAATATTAAAAAATATTTAAAAAAATGTGAAAATATTATATATATATATATATATTCTTCAAAAATTATAAAATAAACAATTTTTAATTAAAAAACTATAAATATGAGAAAAAAAATTGATATAAAAAAATTAGATATTATACTTAAATTTAAACAACACTATTATTAAAATTAATTATTATGGAAATATTTTGATCGAAATTTAAAATGATGACCATAAATAACAACTACCAGAAAGCGGATCGGGCATGCTTACAGAAGGCGCGTTTGGTGTGAAGCGATTGATTGAATCTGGTGCCAAGTGACCGACTCATTCGTGCATTGATGATATTTATCGGCTTACTTGGTGTGAAGCCCTCCTTTTGGGCCCGAGACCAAATCTGAATAATTTGAGGAGGCTTGGCCCTTTGATATCCATTTCAGGAAGAACGTGTATATCGTTTGTCTGATGAACTCCTGCGCCGCGGAACATATATCTTCTCGGGGATGGTCGAGTCATGAACCGTATAGAGAATTTGCTACTACTCACTTCCGATCAAAACGAGAAGTGAAAAAAGTTCCACATCGAACCGGAGCCGATATCATCGCGTCGTATATGGTAATGCTGGGTTAATGAAAATTCCAATGCAAAACTTACTGATGCCGTCATGCTGGTGGCATTGCAGATGAACGCCGGTCCACCGCAACCTCTTGTCATCGAATGCTCTTCTAAGACATCGGGTGCTCACACACCTCGACGGCCTCAGCGGACTATTGGTTGTTCGAGTTTTGGGCGACAGAAGTTGCGTTACATTTCTCATCGTATGCGGAGGTGGATGCGAGGAATACGGCTGCATTCCGCGGACATGCCAGATTTTATGAAAGTCCATGCACGCATTTCGATGTACCAGTTCAGCTCCGAGAAGATGGCCCATGATATAAAGAAGGTGTGAGCGTTTCTCCTTATAATTCCTTTCTCTGCTCCAGAGAAGTAACCATGCGCGTAAGTCCTTCTGATCCGCTCTAAACGATTTCTCTCTCCACCAACTGATGAAAAAAAAATGTAGCCGGAGAGAGACTCAGATAATCTTTAAGATTAGCATGAGGTCTGTCGGTGGTCTTTATTGATGAATTCATTCTGGTATGTCACTCAAGGAGTTGGGCACATGGCATTGCAGAGCAGGAACGAGTTCTGGATCGTTCGTAACGCATTCGGCAGGTTGTTTTCTTTATTTTTCGGTGGAGAAGGCACTTGTGATGTTGTTCGAGACCAGGCCTGCAGCTCAAAGTTGGACCATCATCGTTAACGAATTTTTTAATTATTATGACGTTGATTGGTGCTGAGTCTTTTGATTTTTTTTTTGTTCTTCCGCGAGAAAGGAGTCTTTTGATTCTCGAGCGAATCCTATGATCAAAGAATCGCTCGTCTCATTATAATCTAAGGAACGATCGCAGAATGTATGTATGACCGACATTCCCACGTTGCAGCGCTCGAATGCTTTTGCTTCTTTTCCCTTTTTCTTTTTCTTTCATTCAGGATTGTACCCGGAATCAAACATCCGAGCGGTCAAACCCGCGTTGCGGTTTCGACAAATGAATCTATTAATTATATTGCGGCAGAAGAAGAACAGAGATTAACGAATACCTAACGTCGAACCGAAAATGCCAACACTGCGATTCATGCGACATTAATTCGCGGGGGCTTTGTAGGTAAAATAACGAGCTCCAGGTTGGTCTGTCGGCCCTGCGACAGTGCGTCGTTGTAGGTCAGGCCAATCCGCCTAGGCATGCATGTGATATTCAATTCATGTCACAATCAATTACCAACGTATGCATTGCTGTTGTAAAATGAAATAAATAGAATAAAATTCAGAAGAAGCATTGCAGCTGGCAATATTCTTTCTTCTTCTTATCCATAGATATTGAAGTCCCCGTTCCACGATTTTAGTCAATCATGGCAGCTAACCTCCAGACCGGACGTCACCATGACAACTCTGCACTGGATAAAATAAAATTTTTAAGAATTAATAATGCACCCTTTTCAGTTTTATCGTTTTTGTTTTTGCTCGGGGGTTTGAACGTCTTCACCGATTCAGTTGAAGTATTCAACGAGAAGTATTTTGCTCTCTTTTATTTTATTATACGCTCTTTATAAATTCAAGATGTCATAGGACATTCTTTAGAGTTGAAAATAAACGAAAAGCCATGGCCATGTTGCGCGAAAAACTTTGCAACTAGAAGAATCGAATAGAATAGATACATAGATCGGTCCACACCACCTCGAGTGTTGTTGTTTGAGGGGATTCCCCTCGCTGACCTTGTTTTTTAGTGAGATTCGCAGTGGATGATTTATAAATTATTTTATTTTAACTAAACTCTTTTACCAAACTATGACAACACCTTCACCTTCAGCGAGAATTTTCAAGAAAACACCACGAGTAACCACCACGAGAGATCATCGAGAAGCACTAGAAACACCCACACACGAGAGCTGACCCACTCTCTCTTTCTCTTCTCTCTATTCTCTTTATTTATCTCTAGTTTAATCTCAATACTACACCACACCTAAACCTTATGTATTATAGTATATTTATAAACTCTTATTAAGTATGAGTTTTACTCTAATTACAATTCCTAATATTACAAATCAATCATAAATCTAAATCCAACTTTGGATCCTACTTTAATTCAAACTCTAATTTGAGTTCGAGACACCTAAAACTCAACAATCTCCACCTTGACTTTAACTCGGGCGTGCCACCATCACGAATCTTCAGTCGTCATCTCTCATCCAGTCCCTACCCCTAGTTTACTAGCTTGTTCAGCTAATCGCAAGAAGCGAGCTCGAACCAACATCGAATTCACTCTTCATGCCTACAGTTTTGTACTTTTGAAAGCTCTTCGGATGATCTGCATCTATTGTCGTAGTAAAAATAATTCGAGAAGAATATTTATCTCCCATCAAATTACTTCGAGTATCATGTTTCCTCTTAATTACTATAGTCATCGGAACTCCACGTGCAATAGTGTTCCCTATTAATCGATAAATATTGTTGCACTTCTCACCTTTCATCATGATTCTAATACCGCGTATCACCTTCATGACTCCATCTCTTGCTGAATAATTACAGCCTTTTGAATCTTGTACACCATGTGAAATTAGATTCCTTCGCATCTTGGGGACATGCCTTACTCCAATAAGAGTACAAATCGCTCTATCAAATATCTAGATTTTGACTGTTCTCACACCGACAATCTCACAGGCTGAATTATCGCCCAACCAAATAGTATCTTTCTTCTTATTCTCCTCATAAGAAAAAAATCAATACTTCTTAGAGCAAATATAATAATAACTACTGGAATCTAAAATCTACTTAACAGAAGTGCTGATTTTTGTGGATACTGAAAGAATATCTCCATTCGCACTATTTTTAAAAGTATTGTCTACTATTGCCGTCGCCATATTAGAAGACTCTATCTTCCCACGTTCAAACTAAAACCGTCTAATGTGGTCATACTTTTTACATGAATAACATTATATTTTCGGCTTCAATTTTGATTTGGACTATTGCTTGTCTCCTCCACATTCTCTTAATCTTCCTCTTTTGTGAGCCACCAATCATTCATCAAATTCCATATTAATGTTAGAGTTTTTCCTTTTCTCATTAGAAATAAGACTAGTTATCACATTTTTCATCTTGAGAGTTTCTTTACCGTAAAAAATTGTGGTCACAATATGATCGTACGAAGCAGAAAAAGACATCAGGAGAATCAGTGTTTTATCATCATCTTCAAACTTCACATCAACTTTTAATAAATTATTGATAATTTTATTAAAGGCATTTATGTGATATAATATAGTTGTACCTTCACTCATACACAGTCCGTACAACTATTGTTTTACATATAACTTATTCGTGAGATTTTTTGATATGTACAACTTCTTGAGTTTTGTTCAAATATCCATCGTCGTCTCTTTGTCAATAATATTGTGCGAAATCTCATCAGTCAAGCTTAGAATAATTAAATTCAATGTCTTTTGATTTATCTCCTCTCAGTCTTCATCGCTTATCTTAGCTGACCTTTTTTTTTTTGCCTCTAATGTCTTTTGTAGACCTTGATAAATAAGAATTGCTATTATTTTCTTTTGGCATAAGGCAAAATTTATCTTACCGTTAAACTTCTCCATCTTGAGTAAAAACTTTGTCATTTTGGTTGTTTGTCCTTAAGCTCTGATATCAATTGTTGGGATTCGCAATGGAAAGTTTACGAATTACCTTATTTCAACTAAACTTTTTTACCAAACCTCGATAATGCCTCTACATTCAGAGAGAATATTAAAGAGAACACTATCGGGAACCACCACGAAATACAACTGATAAGTACTAGAAAGATCTACTCACGAAAACCAACCCTCTCTCTCTTTCTCTTTTCTTTATTCTTTTTGTTCCTCTATCTCTATTTCTCTTTAGTTTAACCTCAATATTATATCACACCTAAATATTATATATTATAATATATTTATATATCTTATTGAATCTGAATTTTACTATAATTATAATTTTTAATATTATAAATTATTATAAATTTAAATTTAAACTCTAATTCCAGTTTAAAAAACTTAAAATTTAATAGCTTTCAGCCGCGGCTTCTCCGAATATCACGCCGCAGAGAGATGACAAATCAATATGCACAAAAGCATTGCCTGTTTTTTGTTTCTATCACGAATAAAAATGGATGGAAATTGTTATATCAAGCTACAGATCGAATCTCCAGAGGACAAAGAAACTGGACGAGCAACGCTTTTAGTACTAAAGGAGAAAATCGCAAAAAATTTCCATGCACAAAATTTTGAATGCCTCGCTCGGAGAACAATCGAGGCAAAACAATAATACACCAATTTCCATTCTCTTTAAAAAAGAACGCATGTATATCATCAATCACCACCGGAGACGAACTCTGGCAGATATTTATAGTATTTGAACAAGAAGAAGCAGAAGAGAAGAAAGGGTGGGGGGGGGAGGGATCGAGGAATACGATGATGAGATCTGGCATGGCATGGATGATCAGTTTTTGTTGGCGCGCTTGGTCCGCTTGGATTTCTTTTTATTGGAGGAGCCGAACTTGCCCCCGAAAACCCCGCAAAATCCGCAGACCGAAACCTTGGGAGACGGAGGGTCAACTGTGGGCGAAACGCAGCCGGTCCGGTAGCCCCGGCCGCCGTTGGATTGGCTGCGGTCCATCCTGGGGCCCGATCCGGTGCTTCTGGATCGCCTGAGCTCTCCTTCTTCCTTTGTCTTCGTCTTCTCCTCTGAATTGAGGCTCCCGGAGAACCTTTCCTCCCACACCAGCCCTGACGATCCTGATCTTCTAAACGTCTCCGTCGATCTCTGGAGACCAGCCATCTCTCTCTTGCGAGCCCGCTCTCTCGAGACTTCCTACGATTGAAATGGCAGTAATGCAAACTAAAAGGCAACGATGGACAAATGCTCTGTCTCAATCTCTCTCTCTCTTTATTTCTTGTGTTGTGCGGTGGACTTGCTAAACACGCTCGAAGATAACGAATATATATATATATACCAAAGGGAGAGAGAGAGAGAGAGAAGGCGAAGGGGGGCAACTAGGAGGGACAAGGAAGATGGAAAGATTGATCATATGATCGCGACTTAGCAGTAACAAAGCAGAGTAGGTGACGTTCCCTCCCTTCCATTCGATCTTAACAAACCTTAATTAATTGCTATTGCCAATATTGTCGTTGTTCTCGTGATTGTTGCTGCTGTTGCCCCGACTGACACTCGCGGAAGAAGACGACAGCGAAGCACAAAGTCTTCCCTCCATTGAATTTCTCGGACTCATTCTTCGTCAAATGTCAACACTGGCGACCGGTCTGCCTGCGCAGTAGACAGTAGCCTAATTATGAACCTCAGGCAGCAATCGTCCGCCAGTCTTACCATCCGAAGAAATTTGGTAATAGAACACCAAAAGCCAGCCAGCAGCAGCCAATTCTTCGATTGCTCTCTTTCTGCATGTTCTCCTCTTTATTGTGAGCCAAAAATCCTTTCAAATGCACTTTTGGATAATCGAAATTATGAATATTGAGTTTGATAGCATGAAGGTGACTTTCCCTTCCGCACAGGGAAAACGAAATAGATGCGGAATGACTCCTCGCGCATGTAGAACTTCCTTCGTTTTCACGCAGGCAGTTATACACTGATGAGAAAGTCGCGAGGCAATTCAAAAGGTGGAGGGCATTCTTCATTTATGAAATTCCTTTTACCATCTGAGCATCTAATGGCCCCTCAAAATTGTTGAACGAGACAAGAACAGGGAAACAAACATGCAACACAGATTCGTCCTTTACAGGTCAATATCAATATCAAAGATTTCTAAAATAGTCCTACTGTGCTAGTTGCTCCCGTGTGCCGGATAGAATTGCTTACCAGTCGAATAGTTGTACGCTTGTGCTACTATAGTATATGATCACTCGCCTTTGGTTGGGACAACAGTGAACAGGTTGAGCTGGCGACCAGCCGATCGAGCCAATGGCCAGAAGATCAGGGTGGCGGCGAAACTATCAGGACCGTGGCGAAAGTAGGGTCGACGAGCTCAAACGGCTCGAAAGCCATTCGAAAAATTCGAGTTCAAACTCGAGCTTAAAAATTTCACGAAAACAAATATGCCTGAAGCCCGGACCAAATCGGCCCAGAGAATCTACTAAAATCGGGCTCAACTTGGATTTGGGCTTAAGTGTATAAGTTCAAGCTCGGGGTTGATAAGGTCCGTGACAGGCCCCGGTCTAATTACAGCCCTAGCGAGCAGTCCAAACAAGCTAGGAGCGCCAGGGCCCGGCTCAATTGAGCCCATAGCTAATAGTCCATCGTATGCGAGGAGAGAGAGGGTCGGCATGCGGAACGAGGGACGCGAGGGTTGGGATGGAGGCAGAGGCTTTAAATTGGGCCGACGGTACGCGGGCCATGCCAAGCATATTACATGGCTCGTGCCACGTGTTACCCCTATATTTTTGCCAGTCAAATACAGTCCACATTATAAATGGGTCGAGCACCACATTTCCCATAGGTGGACATGAGCTGATGTACAAAAATTTAAACTCACCCTTTAATTCAGAATAAAAGTCAAATTTAAATTTAAAATTAAAATTGAAGTGTCTGCACCCGCGTTTGTGCCGGCGAGCTCACGCCGAGTCCTTATCGACATCAAGCCCATGCCCTTACACCAGCCTTTGGCGTCCTCACCTATGTGCGAGGGTGTGGGCTCGCTGTCGGTGAGGGCTCAGGCGTTGACGCAAGCCCGGTGAGAGCGCGAGACTAATGACAGCTGCACGATCTCCATGTGTGAGCTCGCTACGCTCATCGTTGCTGCAAAACCCTAATCTTAAATCGAAATCAATTTTAACGAAACGTTTCACCACCAGTCGAAACCGAAATGTTTTGGCCGAAAATAAAAATCATGATAAATACTCATAAATAGGTGTTCAACAAAACAAAAACCAAACAAATAAACCAAAAAATACCTCGTTGATAACTAGATCTTGTCAAATTTGGTCGCTTGCCACCGGATCGATGAATATGTGTCTCATATTTGGTTGATGGGGTAAAAAAAAAGAAAATATGACGGCACAAGTTAGATAAAGATGAAGTTCGCATGAAGCTGCGGTAGCGCAAGTCAGATAGAGATGAAGCTCACATGTAGTAGATGAGCTTGGATTGGCAACGCATAAAGTCGAAGATGGGTTTGGATCAGTAGACGGGTTTAGACCAACATAGGTGCAAATTGAGTACGAAAGGCACAAATCAAGTACAGAAAAAATGAGGGTGAAAAAAAAACTTTTTGAGAAAAAAAAGCTACAATTGCTAGTGAGAAATTTAAACAAAGACTTGGGTTTAGAACTCATAACTTTTCTCTTGAAATATGCATCTTTTGCGAAAAAAAAAAATAATAATAATAAATCCGGAATCTAAGAGAGCAAAAAATAATCCAATTTTTTGATTCCAAATTTTAAAATAAAATCAAATACTATAATTAAAGAAATTAATTTTTATTTTTTAAAATTTTCTATATTTTAAGTTTTAGGAATCCAACCAAATAAAAACCTCTGATAAACAAACCTCAAACTAGAAAGGAAATGTATTATAACAAGAAGAGAAGACAGCCAAATCATCGACGACCCCCACAGGGCCGCACGATTGAACCATGAAATGATCTGGATTGCATTTTATCGCGGGCGTTACTCAAAACAAAAGCCAGGAAGCATTGTCCCCATTTGGATATAGGGATTTGTGACTAATCAACCTTGTTTGTAGATGCAGCACCTTTCAGATTGCACAAGCTCTTCACGTGCAAGATCACACGAGTCGATCGGAGACTTTGCTTATTTGGAGCTGGGACTGGGAAAGAGCACGCAGGCAGGACAGAGCGTTGGCGTTAGGAGCACCGCTCTCATGGAGATGTTGTTTGGCACATGTTCTTCTCCATCTCTTCCTCCTGCGCAACTAGTGCAAGATGATGATCCCCGGATCCATGACCACTCCCATTTAGTGGTCATCTTGTCGTTGTTCGTCTCTTTGTTGTTGGTGCGGACTTCCCTCCAGACCAGCATCTCCGAGCCCAGCTCCCTGAACAAGTAGAGCGCCTTGTCGCTCCCGACGCACCTCGTGCTCCCCCACCCTCCCTTCCTCCTCCCGGCGAACCTCATTCCCATCTCCCACGGCACCGCCCCGACCAGAACCCACGTGTCCCCTTCCTCCAGCTCCCATATTTGCGCCACCCCGCCCTCGCACCCGCCGCCCACTAGACCGATCTTCTCTGCGCCTCTCTGAACGAGCGCCGCCCACTCGAGGAGCTCCACCATGGGCGGCCGCACCTCCCTCCACGCCCGCGTATGCACGTCGTAGCCGACCACGCTGTACACCCTGGCGGAAGTAAGCCAGTATATAGTCCCGTCCGCGTGCACGCTCTCGTTGGGCGTCCAGACCGTCAGCCGCACCGCGAACTCCGCCGGCATTGGGCTCGCCTCTCGCCAACCGTCGTCCCGGGAGTCGTAGATCTCCAGCGTGCGCTCGTAGGAACCCCCGGACGTGCCGCCCGCGACGAAGATGCGGAAGTAGGAGTCGGCGGCGATGACGGCGACGGCTGGGTTAGCCCGGGGTTTGGCGAGATTGGGGAGGAGGCGGAATTGCTTGGAGAAGGGGTTGCAGAGTGCGAGGAGGAGGGAGGAGGCGTCGGCGAGTTTGCAGAGCATGAGGCCGGCGAAGAGGGAGGCGAGAGGGCGGATGGGGCGGGGGACGAAGGAGCGGAGAGGAAGGGAGTGCCAGCGTTGAAGGGAGGGGTTTTGGGCGTGGCAGAGAAGACGGTGGCAGCGGGCGGGCATGGCAACGAACCAGGGCGGGTGGCTGCAGGGGGCGGCGGCCGCAGCAAAGGTGGAGGGAGAGGCTCGCGCCCAGTGGGTGCAGGCGGACATGGCGCGAACGAGAGAGTCAGGGGGGAGGTAGGAGAAGATGTGGGCAAGAATGTCATGGGGAAGGTCGGCCCACCGCATCATCATCATCATCATCATCGGCATTCGCTTCCTGGATCTCTTACTGGTAAGTATCCCTGGTTCTCTCTCACTAGAAGAAGAGAAGCGAAAGAGGAGGACAAGCGAAAAGAAGAGAGAATTGATTGAATTCTCCTTGCTCGAAGACGGTAATGGTGTTAAAATAGTTGTTGCAAACCATTATCCGTCATGATTGGATTGGATTGGCTTTCAGCGGACGGAGAGAAATGCGCGGTTGTGAATGCTTCCAGCTCTACATGAACAAAGAAGCTGCACCCGGAGTCTTTCTTTTGGTTCTGGATTTAATCCTTGTTTCAGTTTCGATTTCGGTTTAGATTTCCAATGGCGTTCTTGCTCGATTCCGGTCGAGGTTCTGGGTTCGGTTCTGAGTCGGTTTTGGTTATATTTCGGGTGGATACTTTTGGATTGCAGGATGCTGTCAAAACCGCGGTTCCTTTGATCGAAGCACGTGGATGAGTTGGCGGATGGTGAATTTGTGGTATAAGAACTATCAACACTGGATCCTGTACTAGAAGTCGGTTGAAAGCCGGAATGGTAAAAATCGTTTTTCGGGTTCTGGTCTGGTAGGTTTTGTAGGTTTAAGGTTTTAAGTTCAGCTGGTTCAATTTTGCTTTTTAGTTGGACTCCGACTCTGGTTTAGGTTCTGATGCACCCAATATTTTTACCGGTTTAAACCGGTACGATTCGGGATCCGGTGAGCGAGAGTGGTCCCCCATGCCCTCCCATCTGTCGCGCAAGTGGACAGCGGAATCATCTGGTGTCCCACTTGTACCCGGATGATTCTTCGGGTGCTCAAAGGCCAGCGACGGAGTTCAAAATGACACGTCGGGTGAGTGAGTTAACTCGAGTTTCTTTGCTAGACGGAAACTAAAATTAATTTTAAAATTGTTATTCCCCGAAAACTAGTCTAGCCCGTTAGGCGACGGAACGGCGAAAGAATGGTGTCGATTTTTTATGAAAATACCATTCTGCCCTTCATATTTAATATATAACAAATAGGTCATCTTTCTAATCGATCCCATGATC
Source organism: Trichopus zeylanicus subsp. travancoricus (assembly GCA_005019695.1). Taxonomy (NCBI): domain Eukaryota; kingdom Viridiplantae; phylum Streptophyta; class Magnoliopsida; order Dioscoreales; family Dioscoreaceae; genus Trichopus; species Trichopus zeylanicus. Next base: position 6,734 of record RXID01015661.1, on the reverse strand, counting down.
CATTCCGAATTTCCCGCGTCTCTGTCTCTCTCTCCTCTTGAATCGCCGGCGAGTGGCGCTGGCCGGCCGTCATCATCGTTGGGAAGAAGCAGAAGAAGAGGTTGGAGATCAAGTGGACGTTGTCTCCCTCTGGGCAATGGGGTATGCCGTCTCGAACCCTATTTCTTATACTTTTGCCCAAGGGCTAGGGATTCGTTGTGATTCTTGAGCTAGGGTTTGGCTTTTGTCTTGGTTCTTGAGCCCATGGTTTTGTTGTTTCTTTCTCGGGGTTTGGGTTTTGATTGATGTCTTGATGTTTCCTGCAATCATGGCAGACATCAGTTCCTAGCGAACCATGTTAGCGCCACCGGCGACGGCTGCACCGTGGCAGCTAGGGGTATGCCTAAAATCTTTGAGCTATCATCTCGTTCTTTGCTCTTTTAATGATTCGTTTGATCTGTGATTGGTCTGCTGTCTGTGCGCTTTTGATCTCTGCGTTTCACTTGTGTTATGCTATCTGGAGCCGTGAGATTATTATCGAAGTTTGTGGATTCTTGCTTTTGTTTTCGAATTATTGGGTAGGGTTTTTCTTGTTGGTTGTCTTTTCTGAGTCTGGATCTTATTTTCACAAGATTATTGTCAGTGACTGCTGGATAGGGTTTTCTGGCAAGATTATTGTGTTTTCTGAGCCTTGATTTAGTCATCAGTAAGTACTGGTTAGGATTTTCTGGTTATTTCATCTGTTTACTGAAGCTAATCGGCGTTCAAGAGACCTGGGATTATTTTCTTAGAAATTTTCTTTTGCTTGTAGCACACGGTTTTCATCTTCTTTGTCTTTGTGACCTGTCATTGCATATCTGGATCTTTACATGGGCATTGCTGTATTTGGTCAACTTTTTTTTTCCTGTTATTCAATTAGATTTACTTTTAAATGACAGCAAAAATGGCCCTGATATTCTTTTCTATAGAGTCCAATAAGGTTTGAATTCATAGTATCACCAATGCTGTTTGAGTTCTTCTTTCGAAAATAAGTATAGAAATAAGTTAAATACATGAACTACAGTTGGGGCAAAAACAAATTGGGCCAGTTGCTGATTAAGTTCCTGATTCTTTTTAATATGGCTTTGGTTTGTGAAGATAGAGTCTGAGAAGATCAATAAGATAAAGGGGTTCATGCAAACCGAGGTTGCCCTCCAGGAGGAGCTCAATCCCATTCCTCTGCCTCCACCCACCTGGATCCCTCCATGTCCACTCTTTTCCTCAAATTTTTTCGATTTTGTGTGTTTTGTCTGATTTGATATATATGCAGTTGTATTGCAATAGGGAGGAATAAAAATGAAGCCTGTTTTTCTCAGTATTTATTATTTGAACAGTTATGCCACTATGTTATTTTTGCTTCATTTTTTCTGAAAATTTGAATCGTGGGTTTTTATATTGGTCCTTATCATCATTATCTCGTTTTTCACTGTGACGGACCAGACTCTTAAGTTCTTTGTTGGTTCTTTATCATCATTCTTGGAAATCCTCTAACTGCTTTCTTTGTTAAAATATTTGGCAAGCTTGTGTTATTAAAATTTTAATGCTTTTTAATAATGTTGGAATTTACAGCAGATCAGGGAGTGGTGCAGCATGATACCATGATGGTTGCAGCAAGTGAGGTTTGTGGACATATGGCTCCCTTGACTTATGTAAGGTAACTTACATAAAGTTCTAAGAATATTTGAGTTATAGATATGGTGGAGCTGTTAAGTATATTAACTTCATAGGGTTTTCATGCAACAGATGGTATTGATGTACTAGTTTATTAGTTATTTTCTATTGGCTCTATGTTTTTTGTTTTACCTTCTTCAGCATGAGCTGCTTCATGGGCCGTATCCAGCATTTATCCACTGTTTCTGGATCTTGCATCAGAAGGATGCATGCTGGAAGGTATGCCACATTTATTGGGTTTGAATGGACTAAGTTCTTGTAGAAAATTTTTTTCCCAAATATACCTTGACTAACGTGATGTCTGTTGTGCACATCTTTAAGCTTGTGCTTTTTTTCTTCCCTTCCATGAGGACCATGGACTGATGCATTTATGTGACCTTCAAAATTTGGAAGGCATTCTCTCCCCCTCATATCTAGAGGTTATATTTTGAACCTGGATGTTGGTTATAATTTTGCCCATATAACCTAATGTTCTGTGGATGATTGCACCTATCATGCGGGGGATGTAACTAGCTTGTTGTTTGAGGCAGAGCAGAGTTAACATAGAATTATGTGAGGTGGTAGCCTGTCGTATATTGTCCATTTATTTTGTTTTTTATATTTGTACAAGTTGAAAAAGAACCCCCACCCAACATTAATTATACTTTGATAATTGTTTGTATCTTTAATACATTTTCTTTTTTTGCTGTGAGTTCTATATGCTATAGTGGCTCAGAGTTTAATACTTCCTTTTACAATCTTTCTCTTATTTTATCTCAGTACTCATACAACCTTCTCCTGGAAAATTTTCAAAAGATGCAGTCCCTGACAATGTTTGAAATGATTTAGCATATTAATTTCCAAGGTATGTCTTTTACTTTGTAATGAGCTGAATACATGAATAACCAATATTATTCTTTCACATAGCTAACCTTTTGAAATTTTATTTTGTTTGGATCATAAAAAATCTATTATCTTCTTCTGATTTTGAAAGTCTTAGCATGCTTTTCATCTGAAGTCTTGTTCTTAACTCTTAACATTCTCTCTTAGTTCTGAACTATTCTTGACTCAAGTCTTCTTCATCCTGATCTGTGCTGAACTCTTGACTGGACTATTAGACATTCAAGCTGAGTTTTTCTTCTTCTTCTGTTTCTATCAGAATGCCTAATTAGAACTGAACTCTTGACTGATTCTTCTTCATCTTGGTTTGTTCTGAACTCTTTATCTTGATCTGACTTGAATCCTTAACATTTAAAACTAAGCACTAAACACTTCATGCTTCTCTAATTCTGCACTCTTAGCATGTCTTTTAATTTTGAACTCTTTAACAGTTCTGACTTGTAATCAGATTTTATTCGAACAAAAAAGTGAAGACTGTTAAAGAAGAAAACAGGATAGGATACACTAAAAATTTCTGAACTGTTAATATTAAACCTTAATGTTAATGGCATGGAATTAGCTAAACATTTTATACTAAACACTTCTTCTTCTTGTAATTCTGAACTCCTAACACTTGACATCTAATTCTAAAATCTGATTCTTAACACTTGACATCTCATTCTGAAATTTCAACACTTCTTAATCATGATCATCTAATTCTGAACTCTTATTGCTTGACACATAATTCTGACTTCATTATCAACTCTACACACTTCTTTTAGTTCTGAACTCTTAATAGGTAACGGTTGACACTAAACAATTCTGAATTTGTCATGCTAAACTTAACATTTCTTTATCATCATCATCATCATCGTTTATGTCTGAACTCTTAATGCTTCACATCTAATTCTAGCTCCCTTTTCATTATCAACAGTTGATACCTAATTCTAAATTCTTAACACAATTCTTAATTTTCTGTTTTATATCCTTTTCCTCTTAATATTTTGTTTTCCTTTTTATTTTTATTTTCTTCTCTATTTTCTGTTTATGCCTTTTTTGTCCTTCTAGTTAGTCTGTTTTTCATTTTTATATTTGATTTTTCATATATCCTTTTTATTCTAAATTGTATTTCACTTATATCTTCTTCTTCTGCTCTTAATTTCTGTTTATTTTGCTTAATTTCTTGTGTTTTTTATGCGTTATTCCTAACGTTCTTTTTATTTAATTTGTTGTTTTATCTATTCTGTTCTAGTGTTCTGCTTTAGATTATTTGTTTCTCTTTTCCTTCTTTTTGTCATCTTATATTTTCTAATTTTCAGTTTTATATTCTTCTTCTTATTTCTATTTAATTTTTTGGTTTCTTCTGCTATATTTTCATTTTGTATTTTCTTCATCTCCTTAATTCTGTCTTCTTTTTATTCTACTTCTTATGTTTCTTATTTATATTATATGTATATTTTTTATATTTTGGTTTAACCGTATCTTTTATATCTTTTTCTTCTCATCTTAATTTTCTTTTTTATATTTTTATTATATCTTCTTTGTCTCCTCTTAATTTCGTTTTGTATTTAATTTCCTTTTTCCCATTAGATATCTTTAGTTTTTGTTTTTTGCTCTATATTTCCCTTTTCATTTTTCCTTCTTCTCCTTCTCTTAAGTCTTCTGTTTTATATCTACTAATATTAATTTCCTTTTCCTCTGTTAATTTTCTGTTTTATATCTACTTTAAATCTTCTTTCTTTAGTTTTTTGGTTTGTATCCTCTTATTTTTCTATCTTCTATTTTATGTCTTTCTTTTTCTCTTATTTTTCATTTTTATTTTTTCTTAATATGTTTTGTTATATAATTCTTGTTCTCTATTTTCTGTTTTTTATCTTCTTATTTTTGTCTTAGTTTTCAGTTTTATATTTTCCTGTCTTGTGCTTTATATTATATTTCCTTTTTAATTTTTTGTTTTTTCGTCTTTTGACATTTATGCTTTATACCTTATTTTTTATTTTGTCTTCTTGTCTTAATAATTTGTTTTGTGTTTTCTCTTATTTTTTTCTTAATTTTTTATATGTTTATTTATATATTCTAATTTATCTCTTATTCTTTTTAGGGGTAATTATCTATAAGTCTCTGTAATTAGTCTTAATTATGTACAACCCCCGTAATTTCTGGAATTACCCACCCCTCTCATTTTCGAAAATATTTACCCACACCTCCCCGATTGTTATTTAATCAAAATTTTCCTAAAAAATTTCGATTTTACCCTCGGTTATTTTTACAATTAAATCCAAAAAAACTTATTTTTTATATTTTACGTCTTGAAATTCGGTTTTTTGTAAATAACACTCCGAAATTATTCCGATTTATAGAAAAGTCCTCGAAATTCGGATTTTTGCAAATACCCTTCGAAAATTATTTCAATTTACAGAAAAGTCCCCGAAATTCGACGGTGTCGAGAGTGGCGACATGCGGGTGGCGACGCCGGAGCCGGCGGCGAGAGCGGAGGCATAGTCCAGCGCGCCGGCACTCGGACGCGGACGGCCAAGGCCGAGGTCGTCTGTGCTCGCGTGCCGGGGATGGAGGCCGAGGCCAGCGTGCTGGCAGCGGGCGCCGATGGCCTCAACACTTGGGACGGACGCCGAGGCCGGCGTGCCCGCAGCGGGCGTGGATGGCCTCGGCCTTGGCACGCGGGTGCGCTGGCCTCGGCCTCTGTCCCCGGCACGCAGGGGCGAACGGCCTCGGCCTTGACCGTCTGCACCCGCGTGCCGGCGCGCTGGCCTTGGCCTCCGTCTCGTGTGCGGAGGCCGTTCGTGCCAGTGTGTCGGCGGGCCGTCCGGCCTTGGTCTCCGTCCCCGGCGCGCGGTCGCAGACGCCGGTCGGCGATGATCCGGCGAGGGGTCTATTTTGTAAAAATTAGTTTTAAAATAAGTAAAATTTAGACTTATTTTTTAAAAAAAATATTTGAGGGTCTATTTTTTAATGTATAAATATTAAATTTGTATTTATAAATTTAAAAATCATTAATATCTTTTTTGTAAAATTTTACTTAAAATATGATTAAAAAATATAGACTTATTTATAAATATAAATATTGAAGGGTCTATTCATAAATGTACAACATAAAAGTTGTAATTTTAAATTTTAAGTTTTGAAACGTTCAATGACTTATTTGTAAAATTTACTTATAAAATAAATAAAATTTAGACTTATTTATAAATAAAAATATTAAAGTGGTCTATTTTTAAATGTAAAAATAGTAAACTTGTAATTTGAAATTTTAAAATTTAAAACTTTCACTGTCTTTTTATGAAATTTAATATTAAAAATGATTAAAATATTGACTTATTTAAAAAAGAATTGAGGGATCTATTTGTAAATGTACAATATGAAACTTGTAATTTTAAATTTTAAGTTTTTGAAATCTTCGATGACTTATTTGTAAAATTTACTTATAAAATAAATAAATTTTACACTTATTTATAAAGAAAAATTAAAAGTGGTCTATTTTTAAATGTAAAAATATTAAATTGTAATTTAAATTTTAAATTTTAGAACCTTTACTGTCTTTTTTTGTGAAATTTAATATTAAAAATGATTAAAATATTGACTTGTTTATTAAAAAAAATAATCAAGGGATCTATTTTTAAATGTAAAATATGAAACTTGTAATTTTAAATTTTAAGTTTTGAAACAACTAAAGAAAGAGTACGGAGAGAAATTACACCAGATTCAGATCTCCCACCAAAAGGATAAACCCTATTTATGTAAAACTGAAGATGATAAAGAAAGCAAGGTTCGCTGTTTCGGCCGAAACGGTTCGGTTTCGGCCGGAACCGCAACGAAACCTGCGGTTTCGTATCGGATAGGGTTTACTGTTCATTACTGTTCATCTTTGCCAACGAACGCACGGGGAGCGGGAGCTCGCCGGGCATGCGCGGGCGGGCGGGAGCTCGTCGGGCTTGCGCGCGGGCGGGTGGGAGCTCGCCGGGCTCGAGAGCGGGGAGGCGGGAGCTCATCGGCCTCGCGCGTGGGGGTGTGAACTCGCCGGGATCGCGCGCACGGGCGGGAGCTCGCCGGGCTCGAGAGCGGGGAGGCGGGAGCTCGCCGGGCTCGCGCGCGGGGGCGTGAGTTCGCCGGGATCGCGCGCACGGGCGGGAGCTCGCCGAGCTCGCACGCGGGCGGGCTCGAGCGCGGGC